>OZ018392.1:1806485-1897758 GCA_963969525.1 Ontholestes murinus | reverse complement strand
TGATAAATGTAAGGAAGGTAACAATACATACAGACACGGGTTGTATTAACGATTGGAATTATTTTTTATCATTTCCCTCTTTTTATCATCTGGTATTGACATTGACATCTGCCAAATGTCATTAATGGCTGATATCTGTCATCTGTCACCTGGAATTAATTTAATATTATTTAACATTATCTATGATAAAATGTAAGCTTGTATAAAAGTGTGTAGTTACTAGCACCTGGATTGTTTGAAGTAGAACGTTAATAAAAGTAGAAAAATAGAATGAAACCTTGTGTTATATGTACAACTAAATGGAATTTGTATTGAGTGTAATTTTCTTAAATTAGTTTCAATAAACAGTGAAACGTTGTAACAAAAAAGAGAATCGTTCCTTTACCTACGATTTTATTATTAAATTTATATAATATTTAGCCAGTTGCGGTGGGTAGTTGCTGAAAGTCCACTTTGTATTTTGAAAGTTGCATGAATAATGGATGAGGTTTTCAATACCTAGAAACCGGTTTTTGTGCGAACCGGATAACTTCGTTATATAACATTAGGAGAACTAATAAGACCCATAAAGTTTATAACTAAGTTTACGCGATGAATTCCGTTTTTAACGACCTACGGCTCGGTTACAGAATACAGTTTGCATTATTAGTGCTGAGTAAAATGTAAAGTTTGAATTTATAATGGTGGTAATTATTATTAGAAAGTCTCGTTTTAGTGCAGTATCCTACTCTGGAGGTGAAGGCGTATCGACGAGCTATCCAGAAATCTACTATTGAGTCTTCCTTGGTCATCCTTTTCTACGTAGAGGCCTAATTGGTTCGGGGGACAGCGTATGGTCTAATGATCGAACGTAAGGGGTTAGCGCTGACGAGTGATAGATACCAATTCCATTCGTGAGATTGTCCAGGATCCAACTTTGAAGATAGTGGGATAGAAGGAATGTAGGATGATATGATCCATCTCTTTAGTGAGCTAACTTGGAACTCAATGCTTTCTGTACATTGCTTAGTGGATTGACGGTGATAAGAACTCTATCTTCAGACTTCTTCCTTGATCGTCGTTAGTCTTGCGGATGTTCTGCGTCTCAGCGGTGAAGTTATGAGATTACAGAACCGCTTTAGAATTTTGCGTGGCTTCAAAATAGGTGCGAAGTTCTCGACCCAAGGTTAAGAAGGTAGCGCTGATTCCGGTGGCTTGTTACATTGCTGTGCACATAGTAAATCGTATAGATGATAACATCTTTACTCATCGGATATGCTGGTTGCCGTTAAGGATTCCCAGTTGAGTCGTCAAATCCTGATTCTTTCTTTCCACAGAATTTTCTTGTGGGTTTTAACCGTGTAAAAGGTTTTGATGGATCACTGAGACATATATAACATGTTGTCTCACAGCAGTCACGAATTGGGTTCCGTTTTTACCAACACCTCGACGAGGAAAACCGAAACGTAGGAATACTCCTTCGATCAGCGTGATGGCTGTACTTCATAATGATCTGCTGTGGCATCATCGTGAAGTATCCGTAATATTTGTAGCATCTCTTTTTTTGGGATCGTTTGTTGAGCGTCTTCCAGTTCTCCTTGTGGGTCGTATTAATGCATGATATAACCTTTTATTGTCCAATAGACAGAGTTTTCAGTTGGCTAGATAGTTTCCAAATGGTTGATAATTTTTCCCAGTTCATCATTCCTAAGTTGCGATGTTGTATCCATTGAAATTTGATTAATTACAGGTCTTCATCTTCACTAACGAGGCGTGAAAAGGTGTCAATCATATTGTCCAGGTATGTAGTCGTTGCAAAGATTGTAGGTTTGTCACTGCTGTGCCCACCTTGTCAATATTTCTGTTGGCGAATGCAGGATTTCTATAATCTACACATAATCTAATTCGTTTGTCTTTCTTTAGGACCATAGTTACAACCCAAGGGGACTGGACTGGTCTGGGTCTTCAATTATGGCCTGGAGTATCATCTCTTCTATTTCTTTCTTTAGTTCTGTTTGTCGAACAGCGGACATTCGGTTGCCTTGTAACATCTGGTTTATTTCGACCTTCTTTTCTTTATCGAGAGAAATCGCCTCGCTCTCACGGAGAGACACATTGATATAGTATAGTTCCAGTGGTTTCGGTCTTCGTCTGTGAGGAGGGAGCCTTGCGGGAGTTTATTCCTCCCAGTCGATCTCCATGGATTCATTGTTGATATTCTCCAGTGTATCAACTAACAGTGGATTCAACAATCCGTATTAGTGGAACATCCTGATACGCTCTTCTGCTTACCCCGATGTGTCTTCTACTGGCTCATATGAAGATTGTTCTCGTCGTACAAAATAAATGATCGTGTTCTTTGGGAAATGTTAAGTGTAATATCTGCCTTTTCCAAAAGTCCACCTCTAATAGTGTAACGTTATTTGCACCTTCGATGTTGAGCATGATTTTATTCTGTAAGTTTCCGACTACCATGTAATCTGCCCTTGTATTTCACTGAATCGTATGTCTTGCCGACGTAGGTGTTAATAAATTGGTGCAAAGGCGGTGCAGGAAACCATAAAAGTGCTTTTGATAGTTACGTGCATTACTGCGCTGCTTCTTTGTAAAATGTTAGGTGTCATAGCACGGGATTCTACGTTACTATCGCTAATAACTGCTGGATTGCGTTGGATCTTATCGTCCCAGGTTTTCAACAGTGGCAACAAGAAAGTAGTAGCAGTAGGTGATTTTTTTTCTACCATTTTTATTTGGTTTTCTAGTGATTTCCTTCGTTTTTTCTTTCTCTTTTGAACCAGTGTTTTGGTCCTTTTCTTGTCGTTTATTGGTACAATCATTTCATAGTATTGTTCCAGGTAGCAGCAGTTGTTTTCACCCCTTGGCACTATAATACAATCATTCGTGAGTAGGAACAGCTTCTTCGTCTGCCACTTTTCTTTGAATACTGTAATGGTGTGGATAAATGCTTCAATTTCCATAAGGTTTCTACTTACGCCCAAAAATTGTGCAGAGCAACCAGCGAAGGATCCGGGCTTGTAGTCTCCTATGGTGGTTAATATCAACACCTAGAATTGTTCTGCTGTTACAGTGGCTTGGGTGTTAATTTTTATTTTCATTCCTGGGATGTATCCATTGCCCCACATTGTGGGATACGATGAGAAAACAATTGTAATGTACTTTTTCGTTCTTGTGTTGTATCCGTTACCCCACGTTGGGCGCCAGATTGTGGGATGCGACGAGAAAACAATGGTAACGCACTTTTGACCTACCTTAATAATATAATCATTGAGTTTGCTTACTCTTGACCTATCCCAATGAATTATTGCTTAAGATAGGCCGTCCATCTTATATTATATATTTTTTGACGTATAAACATCAGAAACTACCTACTAAACGATGATGCCACCATATTAACTCCGGTAACCATCCAACAACTAAATCTAAACTGTATTGGTAGAGGAGATGGGTCGTCAAATTGGGCAACTCCTCGAAAATGAAGAAATCTAATCCTCCATGTTACCATTGACATCCCCAGTTGCTAGGGTTCTTAAAAAAAGTACTATCCGCTTCTGTATAGATTACGGTGTAGTATATCCATACCCAGGATGGACGATCTGCTATACAATGACTCCATCAGCAGATTTCCATTATAGATTTGCGAAGCAGATCCCCGCCGACGTTGCTGACATTAAAAAAAACAGCTGTCACCTGCCTAATACAAATTGAAGCCGTTTGGTCAAAGCTACGCTCCTGCATAGCATACCTAGATGATATTAATTATTTTAATATTCTTTCGAACAACCTGAAGAACATTTTATATATGCCTTTGACCAGAGATTAGATGTCAGATTCTTGGATCACTTTATAACACCGAGAAATCACCACCGTTCCAGAGAGAATTAACTTTTGCAAATGGTGATGGAAAAGTCCGAAAGTAATACCTTTCGCAAAGATATGATCGTAGTACCAACTAATTATTTAAAATGTTGCTGTGCAGAGTAAACCCACCACAACGCCACTTGGAAATGGTGGAAGTCGTAGCATGCAACAATGGATAAGTTAAACCAGCCTTTAAACTTCCTGATCCGTACTAAAGCAAGTGATTTCGCATTGAGAACAGTCCCAATTCAGAGAGAGCTAGTTGACTACTCACAGAATAAAACTAAACGAGGGCAAAGAGAGAGAAGCGTTAACCATCGTAAATTTCAAGGACATATTGAGAGATTCCCCAACACTGTCGCGACAAACTATTAGGCAATACAATGGTATATGTCAGTCGGTCACTCTGATAGGGCGTTCTGCTTGATGTAATCAGCAACTATAACCATTAGAAATCACAATAAAATACACTTCAGGAAGGATAAACTACATGGATGGCAACTTATCCCTTATCCCATCGAAAACATAAACATCATCAGTTATATACAAATCGATAACCAACGGAGATCGGCTGAATATACTAAAAGTTCAGTACGAAGATGACGACTTTAAAAAATTAATCATCGCTCTCGAAGCCCAACTCCAGACCGAGGATGCAATCAATTTAAGTAACAAGAAATACCTATTGAAAAAGGGAGTTCTCACCGGAACAGCCCGAAGTGAAAACGCTTAAGAATGCATTTCGAGAAGAGTTTGAATGAGTTTCATGATCTCCCTATGATGATATGATGATATGTGTTTTCTTGATACACATCAACGCCTTTTTAAGTCCTATTACTCGAATGACATAGCAAAACATTTAACAGGCTGCGTAAAATATCAGCCAGTAACTTAAAACCAGCTGACTTCACCCAGACATCGCCAACGAATCAACGTTTTGAACAGTTTCGTTTGGATCTTTATTATCCACTCCACCGAGAGGGTACAGTACGATCCTAATCGCGAGAACATCACCAGCTATTGGATACAGATTCTTCGCTCAAATGTGACAATTTTCCTATGCTATGGAGGGCCCCACCGAAGGACCCATTGTGTTAGCACCGTAATGAAGCAGATTATGTCCAGCCTAAACACTGCACATTATTTCCTAACATCCTAACAGCTATCTTATTGGGTAAGTAGCACAATACCTGGCTTGTCAAGTTAGTATACTTATGTGACTAGTCCTGCCTATTTAACGTTTGGATAAGAAGTACGTAATGCCGAAAACGTCAGCTGAGACTTGAGAGCGATTTATTGACTTATAGAATTTTCTCGCTGAACTGACACCACATTTCCTGCACCTCACCGACACCCTGAAGGATGCCCATAGAACCGGCGACCAGCAGCGGGAGACATGGATGATCTAAGCGGATTCCGCTTGTCGAGTTGTTACCTATTTGTTGAGGACTAACTCTGTTTGATATTAGCTCCTAAATGAGGTGGGAAGTATATTAAACTTCAGGCGAACGAAATCGCTACCTAAGTCGTTTCCATGGCCGACTTAACTTCCCTCAGTGGCTCTCTTACAACATTTACTGGATCAGCGAAAGACCTACAGCCCGTTCACCTTATATGTAAGAAAGGACGGCCCCGTAATCAGCAGAATTTTCTGGTTGTCTTGTCGAGGCGACCTCCAGAGGGGAAAGCGCGCGAAACACACAGCAGTAGCAACACGTTGCATCCCTTTTTCATGCGACCAATCTATTCCCACTATCGACTACCCTTTAGTAGAGACTTAAAATCAGCTGCACCTCGGATGAAAGTCAGTTTCTTAGGGTTTATCCACTCGGCTTACCAGCTCTCTTTAGTAACTTACGTCTTCTCGGCTTACCAATTATTCTACGCTATTAACTATGACTATGCTGCTCATCAGCTGAAATCCCAACCCCAAATATGATGTTTTTGGAACACGTATAACTCAGCGCAGGGGGAATGGTTGATATGTAACCAACCGACCTTGCTGCTTTGTTTGGTTCAGTCGTTATGAAACCGTGAACGCTAGAGCAAAGCGTATTTATTTATGACACTTACATCGAAACTTGGTTTTCTGTGGTTGCTAACAACGCAGAAGGTCCGGTCATGTTCCTACACGAAAAAACATCCTGAAGTGTGTCCAGAACTTCTGTTCTAGAGAATTGTTGAAGACCTCGAGGTGGAGATAGTGTCAGAACCTCTGAAAATGTGGCTTGAGGTAGGGCAGCCATGGAAGCAAGTCCACGTCGATCGGAAGTGCAGCATGCTCGCGCGCATATTGACATTAGAAGAGTCTTTCTTCAGCAACTTGTCACACCTCAAAGGAGTCTATGGCATTTTTGAGAGAACATTTTCCAGAAAGACTTTGACTTGAAAGCTTGTATGCTTGCATGATAACAGTCCATGGGTCTATATCAGATCCAACGTTCTTCTGCATCAATAACGTCTTCATCATCCGCATAGTGCCTCCCGCGGATTGCGTTCTTCATTGGGCCAAACAGATGAAAATCCGACGGTGCGAGATTGGGGCTGTTGTCTGGATAAGGAAGAACAGTTCACTGAAGTTTTGTGAGCTCCTCATTGTCATGGAGAAAGAGAAGTTTGGCTTTTTGTGCCTACGAACACGCTGAAGTCGTTTCTTCAATTTTCGAAGAGTAGCACAATACACTTCAGAGTTGATCGTTTGATCATGGGGAAGAACATCGAACAGAATAACAACTTAAGAATCCCAGAAGACTGTAGCCATGACTAGCTGTGAGTATGGTTTTAAACTTTTTCTTCCATTGATTGCCGTTTTATTTCGTGTTCGAAGTGATCAACCCATGATTCATCGCCTATAACCATTTTTGACGAAAAACTGTGACGATCAGCCTCATACCGAGCAAGCAATTCCGCACAAATGGTTCTCCTTTGCTATTTATGGTCTTCGGTTAGACATCGGTGAATCCAGCGGGAAAGAGCCTTTGAATATTCCAACCGGTGAACGATTGTGACAGCACTAACAACAGAAACGTCCAGTTGAGCAGCGAGATGTTTGATTGTGATCAGTCGGTCATCTCGAATGAGAGTGTTTATCCGTAGACATTCTGCAAACGCCTTTGGATATCTGAGATGCCCTGGTTTTTCGCCAAAAAAACTCAATCACTGCCCATTCTTTGGAAGGCACTTCCGTAAGATGCAATTTTAACATTTACTTATAGCGCTGTCATATATCGGAAATCAATGAAACTATACTAGACGAAACGGGAATATTGAAAGATGTTCCACACGAAATGTTCAGGTTTTTCAATTAAACGTGGCGGAGAAAAAATCGTATTGGATTAATTATTGAACTCCCCTCGTATATGGAAATTGTGCTCCATTCAATAATGATAGTATTAAAATTGTAGTTGGCTGCTATGTTTAAGAACTGAATTAAGAGCCGCTCTAGGTGAACTAAGAGCAAACATCCAAGAATTAAAAGCTAATTTATTAATTTATACTTATTACGTACATTTAACTCTGGAGAAGAGTGCTGCAAATTCATGGTGTTAATGTTGAGTATTGTATAATTTATGAATCAAATATGTCTATGTTTCTGGTTATTAGAAGTCATTTGTTTGAAATAAACTATAGTGTAGTGAATTGTATTTGATGGGCGAGGTAGTTTGCATGGAATATTTCCATTAGCGTAATGAATTGGGCGATTAATCATTATCAAAAAATATAAAAAGAGAAAAGAAAAACAGTAGAGCAGCGGAACAAAAACATTAGGCAAAGGTCAAGGTGATAAAAGTGATTCGCGAGAGAAATACGTTCGGAATGGGCCGAGTTCGCGGGGCGTGGCAACGTCGCACTCTATTGAAAGTAGCGAAAACGGTGGGAGTGCATGGAAACGCGAAACGGATTACCACCGTCGATGCCGCTGCCGCTGCCGCCGCCACCACCGCCGTTGGTTTTGCAGCGGTGCGCTGGAGAACATACGTTCCGTACCGTACGAATAGTAGGTCGCAGTCGTGTGCGCAAAAGCAACATGTGTTCACTCTCCGTTCTGTCATATTGATCTGTGTCACGCGGATTGTTATTAAAAATTATCAAAATATATATATACATATGTGTGTGTGTGTGTATAAAATAAAAATACATATGTATGTAGGTATTGATTTTCGGCCGGTGCAGCCCGCTAATTAGATAAGATAGGCACACGCATTCGTTTCGGTTTATTAAGCAGCCCAGCAGGAGGAGCGGGCGAACTCCGCGCGGTCGTGAGAGAGCGAGACGGTGTCGGGAACGAGAACGGGAACGGGAACGGGACAGGGACACGTCCTGCGCGTTATCGCCACTCCAATAGCGCAGAATTTTATCGGGCCGAGGCTAGTGCCGCGATCCCCCGGTATCGACTTTCCGCGTAAGTCGGTGAGACGCGCCGTACGCGAACACATCTTTCGGCGCCGCGCCGCTCCACACGGACACATCATCCTCCGGTCTGTGCGTTCCAGCCAGATTCCCGATTCTCCAGAAAAAACACATTCACACCCCGGACCGAACGAGGGCCCGAACGTCGCACGACCGCCACCGCTGGATATGGTGTGACTGCTCTGCCATCGGCCCCCACCGTGTGATAAACAACACTAACACTCGTATCGCCCATCAATTTGTGTACGAAAACTGTTGCCGTTTGCCGCCGCGAAAGCGCTCCACCAACCCCCCGTGTAATATTATGGTGCAATGAAACGTGATAAGGACCCAGAAAGACGAGACGTCATGAAGAAGTTCACGCTGAAAGGCGTCCTTGCCTTTCGTCAGGCCGCCGCTCAACAGACGCGCACCGACCAGGAGATCCAGGAGACGCTCCGGCCAGAGTACTTCCAAGTCAAAAGGGTAAATCCATTGCCCATTGTACACACCATCATCATCATCACCACCACCAACCACCACCATCATCATCAACACTGCGGCGAACATTTTAACAACACACGACGACACGAACGCCTCTTATCATCACCCGATAAGATTACAACCTTTTTTGTCCCATTGTAATTGCTAATTTCTAATTACCAAATTGACTCTAAAAGGCAACACGTAAACAACGTAACTGCAACAAACACGGCATGCGATGCATGATCCGTTCAAGTGTAGATAATGTCACATTCGTGGAATTTTAGTTTCATCATCAACAACGAAAAAAAAAAAACAGGTTTAATTTAACATTCTTTATTTCTTTATAAAACATTACAAAATCATTGAATTAAAACCTGTATTAGCAAATAAAATAAAAATCTGATATAGTTTATGAGTGAAAAGAATTTTAGTTCTTTACAATTAATTTCTATTTAGTGCTCATTATTAATAACTAACTAACAGAATCAGAATCCTCAAAAAAAATATTCCAAAACTCGGCAGAGACTCAAAAACTGGCATAATAAATTATTGAAATTAAACAATATAGTTAAGGGGATTTTACATTAATACATGTGAAAGCCTCTTAACTGTATATAATTAAAGTTAATATGTATATGTAGGGTGGGTGGGTGGCCTCTATCCCACCCTTCAATTAGTAAAACATCATCAAAAATTATTTGAAAAATTTGTATGAACGAATCTCTAAAAATTGCAATTATTTTTTGTTTATATTTTGCAACTTTTAATTAAAACCCTCGCTTATGTTTTACTGATTGGTGGGTGGGATAGAGGCCACCCACCCACCCTACATATACATGATAACTATAAATACTAATCGTTGATGATTTTGCTGCTTACAACACAATAAAACCTTGTATGTAATAAAAAATAGAACAAAATCAAAAATTAAGTTTAAATATAAATAACTTTCTATAGCTAATCTCATTTAATTTAGATTTAAAGTCTACCCACCCATCACGCATCAAATTTTTACTAATTTATTCACTCAAGAATTTTACCTTTTTAATTTTTGTTTTGTTCAAAAAGTTTTGTAATTAATTTTTATGTACACCTAAAAATTTTACCTTATCAAATTTCTTTTATACAAATTTTGTAAGTAAAATTATTGCAAACATCGAGACGATCAGTAATTATAGTTAATATGTATATGTAGGGTGGGTGGGTGGCCTATATTACACCCTCCAATCAGTAAAACATCATCAAAAATTATTTGAAAAACTTGTATGAACAAATCTCTAAAAATCGCAATTATTTTGTGTTTATCTTTTGCAACTTTTAATTAAAACCCTCGCTTATGTTTTACTGACTGGAGGATGGGATAGAGGCCACCCACCCACCCTACATATACATGATAACTCTTAATACTAATCGTTGATGATTTTGCTGCTTACAAAACAACGAAACCTTATGTGTAAAAATAAAACAAAATCAAAATTTAGGTTTAAATATAAATGATTTTCTATAGCTTATCTTATTTAATTTAAATTTAAAGTCTACTCACCCATCATGCATCAAATTTTTACTAATTTATTCACTCAAAAATTTTACCTTTTTAATTTCTTTTTTATTCAAAAAGGTTCGTAATTAATTTTTATGTACACCCAAAAATTTTACCTTGTCAAGTTTCTTTTATACAAATTTTGTAATTAAAGTTATTGCAAACATCGAGACAATCAGTAATTATAGTTAATATGTATATGTAGGGTGGGTGGGTGGCCTCTATCCCACCCTCCAATCAGTAAAACATCATCAAAAATTATTTGAAAAACTTGTATGAACAAATCTCTAAAAATTGCAATTATTTTGTGTTTATTTATATTTTGCAACTTTTAAATAAAACCCTCGCTTATGTTTTACTGATTGAAGGGTGGGATAGAGGCCACCCACCCACCCTACATATACATGATAACTTTAATTGCTAATCGTTGATGATTTTACTGCTAAAAACAATCAAACCCTTTATGTAATAAAAAATAAAACAAAGTCAAAATTAAGGTTTAAATATAAACGATTTTCTATAGCTAATCTTATATCTAATTTAGATTTAAAGTCTGCCCACCCATTATGCATCAAATTTTTACTAATTTATTCACTCAAGAATTTTACCTTTTTAATTTTTTTTTTGTTCAAAAAGTTTTGTAATTAATTTTATTGGAAACCGCGAGGCGATAAGGCATTAAAGTTTATATGTATATGTAGGGTGGGTGGGTGGCCTCTATCCCACCCTCCAATCAGTAAAACATCATCAACAATTATTTGGAAAACTTGTATGAACAAATCTCTAAAAATTGCAATTATTTTGTGTTTATATTTTGCAACTTTTAATTAAAACCCTCGCTTATGTTTTACTGATTGGAGGGTGGGATAGAGGCCACCCACCCACCCTACATATACATGATAAATTTAATTGCTAATCGTTGATAATTTTGCTGCTAAAAACAATCAAAAAAGGTTAAATATAAATGACTTTGCAATTATTTTGCGTTTATTTATATTTTACAACTTTTAATTAAAACCCTCGCTTATGTTTTACTGACTGGAGGGTGGGATAGAGGCCACCCACCCACCCTACATATACATGATAACTATAATTACTAATCGTTGATGATTTTGCTGCTAAATACAATCAAACCCTTTATGTAATAAAAAATAAAACGAAATCAAAATTTAAGTTTAAATATAAATGATTTTAGCAAAATTTTTACTATTTATTCACTCAAAAATTTTACATATTTAATTTCTTTTTTATTCAAGAAGTTTTGTAATTAATTTTATTGGAAACCGCGAGACGATAAGGCATTAAAGTTTATATGTATATGTAGGATGGGTGGGTGGCCTCTATCCCACGCTACAATCAGTAAAACATCACCAAAAATTATTTGAAAAACTTGTATGAACAAATCTCTAAAAATCGCAATTATTTTGTGTTTATCTTTTGCAACTTTTAATTAAAACCCTCGCTTATGTTTTACTGACTGGAGGATGGGATAGAGGCCACCCACCCACCCTACATATACATGATAAGTCTTAATACTAATCGTTGATGATTTTGCTGCTTACAAAACAACGAAACCTTATGTGTAAAAATAAAACAAAATCAAAATTTAGGTTTAAATATAAATGATTTTCTATAGCTAATCTTATCTAATTTAGATTTAAAATCTACCCACCCATCATATATCAAATTTTTACTAATTTTCTCACTCAATAATTTTACCTTTTGAATTTCTTTTTTATTCAAAAATTTTGCAATAAATTTTTATGTATACTCGAAAATTATACCTTGTCAAGTTTCTTTTATACAAATTTTGTAATTTAAGTTATTGCAAACATCGAGACGATCAGTAATTATAGTTAATATGTATATGTAGGGTGGGTGGGTGGCCTCTATCCCACCCTCCAATCAGTTAAACATAATCAAACATTATTTGAAAAACTTGTATGAACACATCTCTAAAATGGCAATTATTTTGTGTTTATATTTTTCAACTTTTAATTAAAATCCTCGCTTATGTTTTACTGATTGGAGAGTGGGATAGAGACCACCCACCCACCCTACATATACATGATAACTTTAATTGCTAATCGTTGATGATTTTGCTGCTAAAAACAATCAAACCCTTTATGTAATAAAAAAAAAGAACAAAATCAAAATTTAAGTTTAAATATAAATGACTTTCTATAGCTAATCTTATCTAATTTAGATTAAAAGTCTGCCCACCCATCATGCATAATAATTTTACAAATTTACTCGTTCAAAACTTTTACCTTTTGTATTTCTTTTTTATTCAAAAAATTTTGTAATTAATTTTATTCCAAACCGCGAGACTATCCGTAATTGAAATTTATATGTATATGTAGGGTGGGTGGGTGGCCTCTATCCCACCCTCCAATCAGTAAAACATAAGCGAGGGTTTTAATTAAAAGTTGCAAAAGATAAACACAAAATAATTGCAATTTTTAAAGATGTGTTCATACAAGTTTTTCAAATAATTTTTGATGATGTTTTACTGATTGGAGGGTGGTATAGAGGCCACCCACCCACCCTACATATATATGATAACTCTAAATACTAATCGTTGATGATTTTACTGCTAAATACAATCAAACCCTTTACGTAATAAAAAATTAAATAAAATGGAAATTTAAGTTTAAATATAAATGACTTTCTATAGCTAATCTTATCTAATTTAGATTTAATGTATGCCTACCCATCATGCATCAAATTTTTACAATTTATTCACTCAAAAATTTTGCATTTTTAATTTCTTTTTTATTCAAGAAGTTTTGTAAATAATTTTATTGGAAACCGCGAGACGATAAGAAATTAAAGTTATATGTATATGTAGGGTGGGAGGGTGGCTTCTATCCCACCCTACAATCAGTAAAACATTATCAAAAATTATTTGGAAAATTTGTATGAATAAATCTCTAAAAATTGCAATTATTTTGTGTTTATTTATATTTTGCAACTTTTAATTAATACCCTCGCTTATGTTTTACTGTCTGGAGGGTGGGATAGAGGCCACCCGCCCACCCTACATATACATGATAACTTTAATTATTAATAGTTGATGGTTTTGTTACTAAAAACAATAAAACCCTTTATGCAATTAAAAAATAACATCAAAATCAAAATTTAAGTTTAGATATAAATGACTTTCTATAGCTATATATAATAATATATTTATTTCATTTCATCGACTCGAGAATGTTTGAGAATGCTCGAATATTCTGGAACGTTCGAGAACACTCAAGAAAGTTCGAGAACTCTTAAACATGCTCAAAAATGCTTAAGAATGCTCTAAAATGCTTGATAATCTTTAAGAATAGCGGAAAATACTTCTTAAGGATGCTCTAGAACAGCCAAGAATGTTCAAAATTGCTCGAAAATACTTAAAAATGCTCGATAATGCCCAAAAATGCTCATAATTACCTGCAAATGCTCTAGAATACTTCATAACTCTCATATATGCTAAAGAATACTAAAAAATACTTATAAATTTTGAACAATACCTAATAACGCTCTATAATACTCCAGAATATATAATTACACCCATGAACACTCTAAAATGCTTGAGAACATTTGAAAATGCTTAAAAATGCTTGAGAACCCTGAAGAATGTTCGAGAATGCTTGAAAGCGCTCGATGATGCTCAAAAATGTTTGATGAGAGTACTCTAGTATACTCAAGATTAATCTAGAATGTTATTAAATAAAGAAAACACTTAACATTTTTATACCACTTATTTTTATACCACTTATATATAATATATATAATATATAATATAAGAGGTATAAAAAAGTTAAGTGTTTTCTTTATTTAATAATCGAAAATGTACCACGAAGTAAACGCCTCCAAAATTCAAGAATTAATCTAGAATGCTTAAGAATACCCAAAAATTATCGAAAATTTTTGAAATGCTCGAAATTGCTCGAAAAAATACTCAAGATTGTCTGAGAACGGACTATAATATTCTAGAATGCTTAGGAACACTCAAGAATGTTTGAGAAAGCTTGAGAGTATTCAAGAATGTGTTCCAAGACACTCAAGAATAATTTTTTGTAATACTTGAAAACACTCGAGAACGTTCGAGAATTCTTGATTCAAGAATGTTCAGAACACTCGAGACTGCTCGAGAATGTTAGTTAAGGACACTCTAGAATGCTTGAGAATGTTTAAAATAGCTCAAGAATGTCTTAGATTGTTGTAGAATAATCTGAAGGCTCCAGAATATGCTGAAATATACTAGAAAATATTTGAGAACGCTTGACAACGCTCAACAATGCTCAAAAATATCCGAAAACACTTTAGAATACTCTAGAATGCTTGAATATACTAGAGAATGTTCGTGATTGCTCGAAAATGCTCGAGAATATAGAAAAATGAAATATAAAATTGGCTTACAGAGTTGTATTTAAGACCATTTTTTCTCGTTTATTATCGACTGTAAGACTATAGTCTATAAAACCAGTTTTACTTGCTTATCCTTAAAACTTTTTCTTTTCTTTCCGACTGAGTATAATCAAGATTACTCGAGAAAAAATACAATACAAAAAAATATTTGAAAATGCTCGAAAAAATGCTAAAAAAATACCTGAAAATGTTTAAGAATATTCTAAAACAACACCCAAGAATATTCTACATAGATCATGAACTTTCTGTAATGCTTGAGAACACTCGAAGAAGGTTCGAGAATTCGATGATTCAAGAATGCTTCAGAACACTCGAGACTTCTCGAGAATGTTAGGGAATACTAGAATGCTCTAGAATGCTTGTAAATGTTTGAAAATACTAACGAATGCCCGAGATTGTTTTAGAGTAATCTAGAATATTCAAAAATGTTTGAAAAGTGCTTAAGAATGCTCCAGAAAACTCGAGAACGCTAAAGTATGCTCGAAAAATAAATACAAAATAATTACAATTTTTAGAGATTTATTCAAAGAAATTTTTCAAGTAATTTTTGATGTTTTACTGATTGAAGGGTGGGATAGAGGCCACCCGTCCACCCTAAATATACATAGAAATTTCAATTACTGATACTTTCGCGGTTTTCAATAAAATTAATTACAAAACTTTTTGAATTAAACTGAAATTCAAAAGGTAAAATTTTCGAGTGAGAAAATTATTAAAAATTTGATGCATGATGGGTGGGTAGACTTTAAATATAAGATTAGTTAAAGAAAGTCATTTATATTTATGCTTAAATTTTGATTTTGTTTTATTTCTTTATTACAAAAAGGGTTTTATTGTTTTGTAAGCTGCAAAATAATCAACAATTAGTATTTATAGTTATCATGTATATGTAGGGTGGGTGGGTGGCCTCTATCCCACCATCCAATCAGTAAAACATAAGCGAGGGTTTTAGTTAAAAGTTGTCAAATGCAGACAAACACAGAATAACTGCAATTTTTAGAGATTTATTCAAACAAATTTTTCAAATAATGTTTGATGATGTTTTACTGATTGGAGGGTGGGATAGAGGCCACCCACCCACCCTACATATACATATAAATTTCAATTACTGATAGTCTCGCGGTTTCCAATAAAATTAATTACAAAACTTTTTGAATAAAACTGAAATTTAAAAGGTAAAATTTTCGAGTGAGTACATTATTAAAATTCGTATTCACGATGGGTGGACAAACTTTAAATCTAAATTATGTGAGATTAGCTATAGAAGGTCAAATAAAATAATACAGATTTTGAAATATTGCGATATCGATTTTCTGCCCCGAGTGCAATTTCCTACCGGACACATCAACCCCTGATCGCCTTAAAAATATGAAACTTTTCAGCGGAGGAGTTACGATAAGAGAAAAAAGGAACTACGATCCCCAGGGGATATTTCCAGAATCAATATGATGACCATTACTAACGCCCTTTCCTGTCGTTTGGTTCCTTTATTTTATTATTTCACTTTTTATCTTCAAAACAAATGGTAAATACGAACGAAAACATTCTGTATATATATAAGGTGACATGTATTAAGATCCAAAACAAATAAAAACCGGTCAGTAAGTGTTGTTGATAGTGAAAATAAATATTTAATTAATTGCTCACTTAATCAGTGGTTTTGATTAGAACTAAAAAAACACTTACTTAATATTTAACTCTTTATTATCTTTACTTTGTTCATCAAGTTGTAATTGTTAAATATTATTTAATATTATTAATAATATGTCGTTATCAAGGAGTAATGAATTAATTACTCGACTCGATTAAAAAAAAATGATTTTGTTTTGGTGTATTATAAATAAATTCAGCTAATCCGATTAATAATCTCTTTCGTGACGGGATTTGTATTAAACGTCGATCGCGATTATGTTTGAAGTCCTCGTAAAACAACGAATTTTCAGGGGGGGGGGGGGTGTTTTCGGTTACCATAATGTCACGTCATTATCGTTATGGTCTCGTTTCAACCAGTGTTCGTTTTATTATTGATGGATCACGATGTTTTTTGATGATGGGGTCGTTGTTAATGATATTACAATGCAGTCGTTACATGTAATTTAAGTAGATAATGTAAACGTAATCAATTATTACTTATTGGTATTAGAAATATATTTACAAGATTTAAAACTTTAAGTGTGTCACGATGTAATAATTGCTCTAGCCACTCACTGCACTTTAATGAGACTAAATTATATTAATTGTGCGATAATCTCAGTGGTGGTCACTGTTGACTCGTTTATTCCACTTAACTGTGCATTAGGTTAAAGAGCAAATTATTATTAAACCAATAAATCATCATTATTATTATTATTACAAACGTTAACGCGGAAAATTTATTATTATTTTTTTTTTGATTGACGACACCATTAAACATATTTTTGTTTCCTGCCTGAAAATACGACCACCTGCTGTCAGCGACAGTTAATTAATTAATTAACACCGTAATGCGGTCCTGGCTAACCTTCATTTACGCCAATGTGTATAAATCAACACCAATATTCACGAAGGAGGGCGAAATATAAATTTGCCTGTTGTACACAGAATAAAAATTAAAATACACAATATCGTAGTAATTCTCAGATAAGGAATTTTTATCACCTCCACGGAAGTTATTACAGAAACGATAATACCATGTGGTCAATGTGCTCTATATTTCTAAATCAAATATTTAAAACGCCTAATATCTATTATTCAAACATTCAAACAAATTGCATGATTTAATAATCTCAACTGTTGATAACATAATTTTACATAAATATTCCTTTATTTTCATCTAGTTTCGACTTAATAATAACATTATTAAAACCAAAAATATATTTAATTACAAAACACATTGATATAATCTAAACTGTTTTTAAGAATAAAGAAAACACTTTTACTTTTTTATACCACTTAAAGTGGTATAAAAAAGTGAATGTGTTTTCTTTATTCTTAATATTGAAATGTACCACCAAGTGAACGCCGTTAAGATCCAAGAATAAACTGTTTTTAATCATTACTAACGTTAATAAAAAGAAGTACAAAGTGTTTCGAGTCATTGAAATAGACATTAAAATTGTTAAAGTATTTCATAGATGATTAAAAATTCGTTTTAACATAAATATTCAACGCTGACTAAAACTGCTTCTGGTAAAATCCAACCATTACACAATCCTGACATCATCAAGCGTAGTCATCTGCTTTCAAATTTAAAACACATTCACAATAACAAATGAACAACTAACAGAGCCGACTAGATTTAAAAAAGAAATATTTTATTTGCAAATATATTATAAATAAAATAACATTACGATAAAGCTGGATGTTACTACGTAGTATTTCATTATCAAATTTATTGCGGCATTTAATTTCGTCCAACTTTAGATGGTGGTCTCCATTTGTTAGGGGTAGTTTCTCGTGTGTGTGCAGCTGATTTTCAGTCGGAACGGAGCGCATTCATCACCCTGAAAAAAAAAGGAGTGCGCAAACACAAATGCCGGGGGGTAATTTTTCAGCGCCGGCCGTGTCCGATAAGATAAACTAAACATCTTGACGTACCCCGTGTGAATTACGACCTTAAATTTGTCCAAGTGATGTTAAACTCGAGGAATTAAGATTCAAAATTTGGGACGAAACTTGATTTAATAAGTAATCATCCGTTTAGTTTTTACCTAATTAAATCAAAATTTTCTGATAATATTTTTGAAATAATTGCTACATTTCAAAGCCAACTGATTGCTAAAAATATTTAGTTAGTCATAAGTATGTGGCAATTGTTTTCCCATTAATTACACCTCTTGGAATATGAAGATATTTAAAATAATCATTCGTTTAATTTTCATCTAATTAAATCCAAAATTTTGATCATATTTTTGAAAAAATTGCTGTATGTTAAAGCTAAATGATTGCTAAATATATTTAATAAGTCATAAGTATGTGGCAATTGTTTTTACATTTATTACACCTCTTAGAATTGAAAATTTTGAAAAATTTGGTGCATTTTAAAGACAAATGATTACTGAATATATTTATTAAGTCATAAGTATGTGGCAATTGTTTTTCCATTAATTACACCTCTTAGAATATGAAGGTGTTCAAAATTATCATTCATTTAGTTTTCATCTCATTAAATCCAAAATTTTTGATAATATATTTTAAAAAATTGCTGTATTTTAAAGCCTAATTGTTGCTGAATTTATTTACTAAGTCATAAGTACGTGGCAATTGTTTTTACACTTATTACACCTTTTAGAATATGAAGGTGTTCAAAATAACCACTCGTTTAGTTTTCACCTAATTAAATCCAAATTTTCTGTTAATATTGTAAAAAAATTACTGCGCTTTAAAGCCAAATGATTGCTCAATACATTTAGTAAGTTATAAGTATGTGGCAATTATTTTTATAATTAATACACCTCTTAGAAAACAAAGGTGTTCAAAATAATCATTCGTTTAGTTTTCACCTTATTAAATTCAAATTTTTTGTTAATATTTTTGAAAAATTTGCTGCATTTTAAAGACAAATGAATATATTTGTTAAGTCATACATATGTGGCAATTTGTTTTTCCATTAATTACACCTCTTGGAATATGAAGGTGTTCAAAATAATCATTCGTTTAGTTTTCATCTAATTAAATCCAAATTTTAAGAAAATATTTTTGAAATAATTGGTGTATTTTATAGCCAAATGATTGTTGAATGT
This sequence comes from Ontholestes murinus, assembly GCA_963969525.1. Classification (NCBI taxonomy): domain Eukaryota; kingdom Metazoa; phylum Arthropoda; class Insecta; order Coleoptera; family Staphylinidae; genus Ontholestes; species Ontholestes murinus. The sequence continues at coordinate 1,878,345 of OZ018392.1, read as the reverse complement.
ATTTACTAAGTCATAAGTATGTGGCAATTGTTTTTTATTCATTACACCTCTTAGAATATGAAGGTGTTCAAAATAAACACTCGTTTAGTTTTCACCTAATTAAATCCAAAATTTTTGATAATATTTTTCAAAAAAATGCTGCATTTTAAAGACAAATGATTGCTTAATACATTTCGTATGTCATAAGTATGTGGCAATTGTTTTTATATGTAATTCACCTCTTCGAATATGGAGATATTTAAAATAATCATTCGTTTAGTTTTCACCTTTTGAAATCCAAAATTTTGATAATATTTTTGAAAAAATTACTGTGTTTTAGAGCCAAATGATTGCTGAATATACCTAATAAGTCATAAGTGTGCGGCAATTGTTTTTATGTTCATTACACTTCCTAGAATACGAAGGTGTTCAAAATAATCATTCGTTTAGTTTTCACCTAATTAAATCCAATTTTTTTGATAATAGTTTTGAAAAAATTGCTACATTCTAAAGCCAAATGATTGCTGAATGTATATATAAAGCTATAAGTATGTGGCAATTGTTATTACATTTATTACATCTCTTAGAATATGGAGATGTTTAAAAAATTCATGCGTTAAGTTTTTACTTAACTAAGTCCAAATTTTTTTATTATAATTTTGAAAAATTTGCTGCATATTAAAGCAAAATGATTGCTAAATTTATTTATTAAGTCATAAGTATGAGGCAATTGTTTTTTACATTTATTACACCTTTTAGAATATGAAGGTGTTCAAAATAATCACTCGTTTAGTTCTAATCTAATTAAATCCAAAATTTTGATAATATTTTTGAAAAATTTGCTGTGTTTTAAAGCCAAATGATTGCTGAATATATTTAATAAGTCATAATTATGTGGCAATTGTTTTTATATTTTTTACACTTCCTAGAATACGAAGGTGTTCAAAATAATCACTCGTTTAGTTTTCACCTAATTACATCCAAAATTTTCGATAATATTTTTTATAAAATTGCTGCATTTTAAAGCCAAATGATTGTTAAATATATTTATTGAGTCATAAGTGTGTGGCAATTGTTTCTCCATTAATTATACCTCTTAGAATATGAAGACGTTCAAAATAACCATTCGTTTAGTTTTCACACAATAAAATTCAAATTTTTTGATAATATATTTAAAAAATTTGCTGCATTTTAAAGCCTAATGATTGCTGAGTTTATTTACTAAGTCATAAGTACGTGGCAATTGTTTTTACATTTATTACACCTCTTAGAATATGAAGGTGTTCAAAATAATCATTCGTTTAGTTTTCACCTAATTGAATCCAAATTTTTTATTAATATTTTTGAAAAATTTGCTGCATTTTAAAGACAAATGAATGCTGAATATATTTGTTAAGTCATACATATGTGGAAATTGTTTTTCCATTAATTACACTTCTTGGAATATGAAGGTGTTCAAAATTATCATTCGTTTAGTTTTCATCTAATTAAATCCAAATTTTAAGAAAATATTTTTGAAAAAATTGCTGCATTTTAAAGGCAAATGATTGCTCAATACATTTCATGTGTCATAAGTATGTGGCAATTGTTTTTATATGTAATACACCTCTTAGAATATGGAGATATTTAAAATAATCATTCGTTTAGTTTTCATCTAATTAAATCCAAAATTTTGATAAGATTTTTGAAAAAATTACTGTGTTTTAGAGCCAAATGATTGCTGAATATACCTAATAAGTCATAAGTGTGCGGCAATTGTTTTTATGTTCATTACACTTCCTAGAATACGAAGGTGTTCAAAATAATCATTTGTTTAGTTTTCACCTAATTAAATCCAATTTTTTTGGTAATAGTTTTGAAAAAATTGCTATATTTTAAAGCCAAATAATTGCTGAATATTTTTATGAAGCTATATGTATATGGCAATTGTTATTACATTTACTACATCTTTGAAAATATGGAGATTTTTAAAAAATTCATGCGTTAAGTTTTTACTTAACTATGTCCAATTTTTTTTATTATAATTTTGAAAAATTTGCTGCATATTAAAGCAAAATGATTTCTGAATACATTTATTAAGTCATAAGTATGTGGCAATTGTTTTTATATTTATTACACCTCATAGAATATGAAGGTGTTCAAAATAATCACTCGTTTAGTTTTCACCTAATTAAATCCAAAATTTTTGATAATATTTTTGAAAAAATTTCTGCGTGTTAAAGCTAAATGATTGCTCAATACATTTATTAAGTTATAAGTATGTGGCAATTGTTTTTATATTTAATACACCTCTTAGAATATGGAGATGTTTAAAATAATCATTCGTTTAGTTTTCACTTTTTTAAATCCAAAATTTTGATAATATTTTCGAAAAAATTACTGTGTTTTAGAGTCAAATGATTGCTGAATATACCTAATAGGTCATAAGTGTGCGGCAATTGTTTTTATGTTCATTACACTTCCTAGAATACGAAGGTGTTCAAAATAATTATTCGTTTAGTTTTCACCTAATTAAATCCAAAATTTTGATAATATTTTTGAATAATTTACTGCATTTTAAAACCAAACGATTTCTGGATACATTTATTAAGTCATAAGTGTGTGGCAATTGTTTTTATATTCATTAAACCTCTTTGAACATGAAGGTGTTCAAAATAATAATTCGTTTAATTTTCACCTTATTAAATCCAAATTTTTTCATAAGATTTTTGAAAAATATGTTCGAATTTAGAGCGAAATGATTGCTGAATATATTTATTAAGTCATAAGTGAGTGGCAATTGTTTTTACATTAATTACACCTCTTGGAATATGAAGATGTTCAAAATAATCACTCGTTTAGTTTTCATCTATTTAAATCCAAATTTTTTAAAAATATTTTTGAATAATTTGGTGCATTTTAAAGACAAATGATTACTGAATGTATTTACTAAGTCATAAGTATGTGGCAATTGTTTTTATATTTATTACACCTCAGAGAATATGAAGGTGTTTAGAATAATCATTCGTTTAGTTTTCACCTAATTAAATCCAAAATTTTGACAATATTTTTGAATAATTTACTGCATTCTAAAACCAAATGATTTCTGAATACATTTATTAAGTCATAAGTGTGTGGTAATTGTTTTTGGATCCATTACACCTCTTAGAATATGAAGGTGTTCAAAATAATCATTCGTTTAATTTTCACCTTATTAAATCCAAATTTTTTGATAATTTTTTTTGATAAATTTGCTGGAATTTAGAGCCAAATGATTGCTTAATATATTTATTAAGTCATAAGTATGTGGCAATTATTTTTACATTAATTACACCTGTTGGAATATGAAGGTGTTCAAAATAATCATTCGTTTAGTTTTCATCTAATTAAATCAAAATTTTATGATAAAATTTTTGAAAAATTTACTGTATTTTAAAGCCAAATGATAGCTGAATATATTTAGTAAATCATAAGTACGTGGAAATTGTTTTTTCTATTTATTACATCTCTTAGAATATGAAGATGTTCAAAATAATCACTCGTTTAGTTTTCACCTAATTATATTTAATTTTTTTAATATTTTTGTAAAAATTACTGCATTTTAAAGACAAATGATTGTTGAATATATTTACTACGTAATGTGTAAGTGGCAATTGTTTTTATATTAATTTCTCACTGTTACGTCTCATAAATACAATTCCAATTAATTATTGCAATGTTGAACTAATTAGAATTAACACGCTGGGAGAGGTTGTGAGGGGAGGAAGGAGGGAAACGCATACACAAGCACCAGAGTGCGTTAATTGCTAGGAATTAATAATTCAAATTAATCACGATGGGGGAGGGGCACAGACCTCTGAGGATACACTTTTTTTTCCGTTGCATTTCTCGAGGCTCATATTTATGCTGATCGCGGGAAACGAACTGAAACGCTTGCAAATTAAATAGCACGCATATAAATATCTTGTTGATTGAATGTTTATAATAATAAAAACATCACTTATGGAGAAACTGATCGAAATTTAGAAGAGATTCAACACATCACCAATTTATTACACAATCAAAAGAGAAACTCGTCCGCAGTGTAGAAACCTGTTCAATGAATGATATAATCCATTTGCACCGACAATCGGGGTCAAGGTTACAATATAACTGGCATAATAATAAGCGGTGGACTCTTCGAATAGCCGAGCATATTGTGGGTGGGCACGTACGCCATATTACACGGTGCGCTCCTGCGACTTAATTGGAACGAATGGTGAATTGTGAATGAGGCAAGAATAAAAAAAAACGAATCAACCGATTGTATGATGATGATGGTAATAATAATAATAATAATAGGACCAACATTTTTAATTTTTCGAGATTCTTTAATTCATTCAGAATTAAGGAAAATAAAGTCGTAAAAGTTTTCATCAGCAACAATCCACAAGATTAACTTTTTGTTCAGTTTAATTCAAAGGTGTGTACTAATAAAATTTCCTTTTTTTTATACTCACCCTGAAAAATTACGTAGCAATAAAGGAAAATATAAAGATTTAATCCTCCTCTCACAATTCATGAATTCATTTGTGCAAATCATCAAGACTAGCTAGCAAAGATACTTATTTTCCTCACTATTTAATTCGAAGCAAAAAGACATCAGGATTAACAGCATCTATTTGTATTCTATTAACATTTATTGTTATTATGTATTATGTGTTGCCCAAATAAATATTATTAAGATTTAGATTAAATTTATGACGGTATATAGTAAATTAGAAGAAATAAAACACTAATTATGTTGTACAAATATTCACTCAGTTTACATCCTTACAAATCATTATCAAAGTTGAAACTAATTTGTAAAAGAAATTCCCAATTCTCGAGATATTTTGAGGTTTTTAAGATGTTGATATTCTATGCAGATACGAAGGTCGTTTTATATATTAAGCATGAATCATATGAATTATTTGGTGAACTCATGAAAATAGGGACAGAAAAAACACGAAGGAAAAAAAAGTTATAACAGCACAACAAAGAAAAAAACCTGTCACTGCGTATTAAATAAAGTGTTTAAGGAAAAAAAAACTGGGAGAAATGTCGGTGAACTGCTGAGCTAAAAAAAATTCGACGAAAAAGTTCGAGCAACGAAAAACTAGAGAGGGCGACAAATCAAAAGAAAATAAAGTTGGGTCGTGTAGAATGATAAATACGACACTTATGATACGTGAAGGTGAATTACTATATGCACCATGCCTTATTATATAAAAGAAAGATTAATAATCATATTTTCATCCCTTCAATCCCTACAGCATACACGAGTCTTTTATGGCGTAACAATGGACGTAATAAATTAATACCTCACCTTCTACGTTTGGAAATAAATACAAAAACAATTGCCACAGATTTAACTCTAGGTGAATATACTTAAAATTAATTGTAGTTTATGTAAAAGTTAAGAAACTTAAACAAAACCATCTCAAAGTTTTGAAAATTCTCTCCAGAAAGAAAGTTGATTTTATTTTTACTGCTTCGCATTCTGCGTTTGGAAATAAATATAAAAACAATTGCCACAGTCTTAAATCTTGGTAAATATGCTTAAAATCGATTGTAGATGATGTAAAAGTTAAGAAACTTAAATAAAACCATCTTGAAATTTTGAAAATTTGCTCCAGAAAGAAAGTTGTTTATATTTCAGCAGCTTCACATTCTGAGTTAGGAAGTAAATACAAAAACAATTGCCACTGATTTAAATCTTGGTCAATTAACTTAAAATAGATTGTAGATGGTGTAAAAGTTAAGAAACTTAAATAAAACCATCTTGAAATTTTGAAAATTTGCTCCAGAAAGAAATTTGTTTATATTTCAGCAGCTTTACATTCTGAGTTCGGAAATAAATACAAAAACAATTGCCACTGATTTAAATCTTGGTCAATTAACTTAAAATAGATTGTAGATGGTGTAAAAGTTAAGAAACTTAAATAAAACCATCTTGAAATTTTGAAAATTTGCTCCAGAAAGAAATTTGTTTATATTTCACCAGCTTCACATTCTGAGTTCGGAAATAAATACAAAAACAATTGCCACTGATTTAAATCTTGGTCAATTAACTTAAAATAGATTGTAGATGATGTAAAAGTTAAGAAACTTGAACAAAACCATTTCGAAATTTTGAAAATTAACTCCAGAAAGAAAGTTGTTTTTAGTTCTGCGATTTCACATTCGGCGTTTGGAAATGTATACAAAAACAATTGCCACAGATTTAACTCTAGGTGAATATACTTAAAATTAATTGTAGTTTATGTAAAAGTTAAGAAACTTAAACAAAACCATCTCAAAGTTTTGAAAATTCTCTCCAGAAAGAAAGTTGATTGTATTTTTACTGCTTCGCATTCTGCGTTTGGAAATGAATACAAAAACAATCGCCACTGATTTAAATCTTGGTCAATTAACTTAAAATAGATTGTAGATGGTGTAAAAGTTAAGAAACTTAAATAAAACCATCTTGAAATTTTGAAAATTTCCTCCAGAAAGAAAGTTGTTTATATTTCAGCAGCTTCACATTCTGAGTTAGAATATAAATACAAAAACAATTGCCACAGATTTAAATCTTGGTAAATATGCTTAAAATCGATTTTAGATGATGCAAAAGTTAAGAAACTTAAATAAAACCATCTTGAAATTTTGAAAATATGCTCCAGAAAGAAATTTGTTTATATTTCAGCAGCTTCACATTCTGAGTTCGGAAATAAATACAAAAACAATTGTCACTGATTTAAATCTTGGTCAATTAACTTAAAATAGATTGTAGATGATGTAAAAGTTAAGAAACTTAAATAAAACCATCTTGAAATTTTGAAAATTTCCTCCAGAAAGAAAGTTGTTTTTATTTCAGCAGCTTTACATTCTGAGTTAGGAAATAAATACAAAAACAATTGCCATTGATTTAAATCTTGGTCAATTAACTTAAAATAGATTGTAGATTGTGTAAAAGTTAAGAAACTTAAATAAAACCATCTTGAAATTTTGAAAATTTGCTCCACAAAGAAAGTTGTTTATATTTCAGCAGCTTCACATTCTGAATTAAGAAATAAATACAAAAACAATTGCCACTGATTTAAATCTTGGTCAATTAACTTAAAATAGATTGTAGATGATGTAAAAGTTAAGAAACGTAAACAAAACCATTTTGAAATTTTGAAAATTTGCTCCAGAAAGAAAGTTGTTTATATTTCAGCAGCTTCACATTCTGAGTTAGGAAATAAATACAAAAACAATTGCCACTGATTTAAATCTTGGTCAATTAACTTAAAACAGATTGTAGATGATGTAAAAGTTAAGAAACTTAAATAAAATCATCTTGAAATTTTGAAAATTTGCTCCAGAAAGAAAGTTGTTTATATTTCAGCAGCTTCACATTCTGAGTTAGGAAATAAATACAAAAACAATTGCCACAGATTTAAATCTTGGACAATTAACTTAAAATAGATTGTAGATGATGTAAAAGTTAAGAAACTTCAATAAAACCATCTTGAAATTTTGAAAATTTGCTCTAGAAAGAAAGTTGTTTATATCTCAGTAGCTTCACATTCTGAGTTAGGAAATAAATTGAAAAGCAATTGCCACTGATTTAAATCTTGGTCAATTAACTTAAAATAGATTGTAGATGATGTAACAGTTAAGGAACTTAAATAAAACCATCTTGAAATTTTGAAAATTTGCCCCAGAAAGAAAGTTGTTTATATTTCAGCAGCTTCACATTCTGAGTTAGAAAATAAATTGAAAAGCAATTGCCACTGATTTAAATCTTGGTCAATTAACTTAAAATAGATTGTAGATGATGCAAATGTTAAGAAACTTAAATAAAACCATCTTGAAATTTTGAAAATTTGCTCCAGAAAGAAAGTTGTTTATATTTCAGCAGCTTTACATTTTTAGTTAGGAAATAAATACAAAAACAATTGCCACTGATTTAAATCTTGGTCAATTAACTTAAAATAGATTGTAGATGATGCAAAAGTTAAGAAACTTAAATAAAAACATGTTAAAATTTTGAAAATTTTCTTCAGAAAGAAAGTTGTTTATATTTCAGCAGCTTCACATTCTGAGTTAGGAAATAAATACAAAAACAATTGCCACTGATTTAAATCTTGGTCAATTAACTTAAAATCGATTGTAGATGATGTAAAAGTTAACGAACCTAAAAAAAACCATCTCCAAATTTTGAAAATTAACCCTAGAAAGAAAGTTGATTTCATTTCTGCAACTTCACATTCTGGGTTTGGAAATGTATACAAAAACAATTGCCACAGATTTAAATTTTGGTGAAAATACTTAAAATCGATTGCAGATGATGTAAAAGTTAAGAAACTTAAACAAATCCATCTTGAAATTTTGAAAATTAACTCCAGAAAGAAAATTGATTTTATTTCTGCAATTTCACATTCTGCGTTTGGAATCAAATACAAAAACAAATGCCACAGAATTAAGTATTGGTAAATATACATAAAATTGATTGTAGATGATGTAAATGTTAAGAAACTTAAACAAAACCATCTCGAAATTTTGAAAATTTACTCCTACAATCAGTAAAACATAAGGGAGGGTTTTAGTTAGAAGTTGTAAATACAAAATAATTGCAATTTTTAGAGATTTATTCATACGAAAATTTCAAATATTTTTTGATGATGTTTTAATGATAGGAGGGTGGGATAGAGGCCACCCACCCACCCTGCATATACATATGAACTTGAATTCCTTATCGTCTTGCGGTTTCCAATGAAATTAATTACAAAACTTTCTGAATAAAAAATATTAAAAAGGTAGAATTTTCGAGTGAGTAAATAAGTAAACATTTGATGCATGATGGGTGGGCAGACTTTAATATAAAGTAGATAAGATTTGCTATAAAAAGTCATTGATATTTAAACTTAAATTTCGATTTTGTTTTATTGTATATTACATAAAGGGTTTTATTGTTTTTAACAGCAAAATCATCAACGATTAGTAATTAATGTTATCATGTATATGTAGGGTGGGTGGGTGGCCTCTATCCCACCCTCCAATCATTGAAACATAAGCGAGGGTTTTAATTAAAAATTGTAATATATAACATATACTTGTTTCTCATTAATCACTTGGTGAAACATTATGTTAATATATAGGTTTTATAATTAAAATCACTTGGTTTGTTTCACAAATATTTTTTATTTTCGACTAGTTTCGGCTTATTGCCATTATCAAGAATTCTTGATAATGGCAATAAGCCGAAACTAGTCGAAAATAAAAAATATTTGTGAAACAAACCAAGTGATTTTAATTATAAAACCTATATATTGTAATATATAAACACAAAATAATTGCAATTTTTAGAGATTTATTCATACAAATTTTTTAAATAATTTTTGATGATGTTTTACTGACTGGAGGGTAGGATAGAGGCCACCCACCCACCCTACATATATTTTTTAACTTAAGTCTCTATTAATGTTAGAAGTTTCAGAAAAAAAAATGTTACTTTTAGGGTTGATGTTCATAAATAATAGAGTAGAGTTTAGGGTTAAATTTATATGTATATGTAGGGTGGGTTAGAACATACACCAAATGTTATTGAATATTTTTCGAATAATTATAAAAATATTTGCTCTTTTATTTATTAAATAAATAAGCTTTGTCACATTTTGCAACTTTAGAATGCATTAGGTTTATATTATAGGAATTGAAGGGTGTTTAGAGGCCAACCACCCACCCTCCCTACATATACATCTAAACTTAACATTAAACCCTATTCTTTTGTTTCTGAAAATCATCCCTAAAATTACTGTAGATATTTTGGTAACTTTTCATTTACATGGTTTTTTTTTAATATTATTTTTTTGCAAAACAATTTTCTTCCAGACTTTCAGAATTTTTTAGCATCTTCATTTTCATGGTCCTAAAATTTAATTTATTTATTTATTTCCAGAAATTTTTTATTTCTAATTGCTTTGAGTATTTTTATAAATTCCTCAAATATTTTTTAGTCTCCAATTTTAGGTTTCAAAACTTGTTTTAGAACTTACTAAATAATTATGGAAATAAAATGAAAAATGTTCTTCAAAATTTTAGAAATTGCAAGAAAATTCTAGAACTTTCACAAAAACATTCACCATTTTAAAGAGAAATTTCTCTTGTCCTTAGAAATAGAAGAACAAATGCTAGAACGTTCTAAAAACCTGGAGATAGATATTACCAAAAAATTAGAACACTCAAATTTAGGAAAAAAAATATATAAACCTAAAAGAGAAATTACAGGAAAATCCTAGAATGTTGAAGAAGAAATTTCCAATAAATTCTGAAAATGTTGAAACCTAGAAATAAGATGAAGAATTTGCTCTTTATTAAAATTCAAAGGTTTTAAAATTTGTCGTGTTTATTTGTCTCCGAGAAATTCTATTACAACTTGAGAGTCATTTGTTTGGTGGTTCTAGCAATTTCTATAGAGGTTTTCTAAAAACCTGGAAAAGATATTACCAAAAAAAAAATGAGGATCATCAAATTTAGTAAAAAAAAATCTAAAAACGCACTTTCGATTGTATTATAGAAATAGGAGGGTGGGATAGTGGCCACCCATCCACCGTATACATGTAACATTCATTTCCAAAATCCAGATTACAGAATCTAGAATTCATGTTCCAAATTTTCAAATCGAGAATTCAGATTTTAGAATCCAGATTTGTGATTCCAGAAACTAGAATACATATATTCCACATTTCCCAATCCAGATTTAGATTTTGAAATCCAGATTCTGAAATCTAAAATCCACATTCTAATTTTAAGATTGCAGATTAGCGATTTCGGATTCCAGGATTTAAAATCCAGATTTTATATTTCCGAATCAGAATTAAATATTTCAGAAAGCAGAACCTATAAACCTATTTTTTTTATTACATCAAGGGTTTGATTGTTTTTAGCAGGAAAATCATCAACGATTAGCAATTATAGTTACCATGTATATGTAGGGTGGGTGGGTGGCCTCTATCTCACCATCCAATCAGTAAAACATAAGCGAGGGTTTTAATTAAAAGTTGCAAAATATAAAGAGAAAATAATTGCAATTTTTAGAGATTTGTTCATACAAGTTTTTCAAATAATTTTTGATGATGTTTTACTGATTGGAGGGTGGGATAGAGGCCACCCACCCACCCTACATATACATATAAATTTTAATTACTGATAGTCTCCCGATTTCAAATAAAATTAATAACAAAACTTTTTGAATAAAAAAGAAATTAAAAAGGCAAAATTTTTGAGTGAGTAAATTAGTAAAAATTTGATGCATGATGGGTGGGAAGACTCTAAATCTAAATTAGATAAGATTGGCTATAACAAATTATTTATATTTAAACTTAAATTTTTGATTTTGTTTTATTTTTATTACATAAAGGGTTTGATTGTTTTTAGCAGCGAAATCATCAAAGATTAGTATTTATAATTATCATTTATATGTAGGGTGGGTGGGTGGCCTCTATCCCACCCTCCAATCAGGAAAACATAAGCGAGGGTTTTGATTGAAAGTTATAGAATATAAATAAACAAAAAATAATTGCAATTTTTAGATATTTATTCATAAAAAAATTTCAAATAATTTTTGATGATGTTTTACTGATTGGAGGGTGGGATAGAGGCCACCCATTCACCCTGTGAGTAAATTAGTAAAAATTTGATGCATGATGGGTGGGCAGACTTTAAATCTAAATTAGATAATATTGGCTATAACAAATTGTTTATATTTAAACTTAAATTTTGATTTTGTTTTATTTTTTATTGCATAAAGGGTTGTATTGTTTTTAGCTGCCAAATCATCAACTATGAATGTTTTAAGTTTTATGTATATGTAGGGTGGGTGGGTGGCCTCTATCCCACCCTCCAATCAGTAAAACATAAGCGAGGGTTTTAATTAAAAGTTGTAAAATGTAAATTAACACAAAATAATTGCAATTTTTAGAGATTTATTCATAAAAAAATTTCAAATAATTTTTGATGATGTTTTACTGTTCGGAGGGTGGGATAGAGGCCACCCACCCACCCTACATATATATATAAATTTTAATTACTGATAGTCTCGCGGTTTCCAATAAAATTAATTGTAAAACTTTTTGAATAAAAACGAAATTAAAAACGTAACGTTTTTGAGTGTGGAAATCAATAAAATTTGTATGCATGATGGATGGGCAGACTTTAAATCTAAATTAGATAAGATTGGCTATATGAAATAATTTATATTTAAACTTAAATTTTGGTTTTGTTTTATTTTTTATTGCTTAAAGGGTTGTATTGTTTTTAGCTGCCAAATCATCAACTATTAATATTTAAAGTTTTATGTGTATGTAGGGTGGGTGGGTGGCCTCTATCCTACCCTCTAATTAGTAAAACGTAAGCAAGGGTTTTAATTAAAAGTTGTAAAATGTAAACAAACACAAAATAATTGCAATTTTTAGAGATTTATTCATACAATTTTTTCAAATAACTTTTGACGATGTTTTACTGTTCGGAGGGTGGGTTAGTGGCCACCCACCCACCCTACATATACATATAATATTCAATTACTGATAGTCTCGCGGTTTCCAATAAAATTAATTACAAACTTTTTTAAATAAAAAAGGAATTAAAAAGGTAAAATTTTTAAGTGAGTAAATTAGTAAGAATTTTACTCGTGTTGAAGAATACCAGCGTCGTTATTTCCTTAGAAAATCACGGCCATGATCTTTTAATCATCGTCCGTAATGGAGCTGCAATTATATAACTTAATTGCTCGTCATAACCTGGATGTGAAGCCATTGTCAATACCAGCAGACTTTAATGGCATTAAACGATTTTATTATAATGATTCCCCGTAAAACGCGTATAATTTCCACTAAATAAAATAACAAACATCTCTCGAATGATACATTCAAACAGCGATAAAATTAAAATGTAAATTTACACGATTAGAATTTAGAAAACGCAGTGTTATTAACTGAGGTGGGGGACATTTAATGCATAATTCAGCTAACGTCGTCTTTTTACATAATCACTACCCATAGCCGAATAGTTACTGGTCGCAATTATCGTTAATTGTCTGGTAATTTGCGAAAACAAAAAAAGCAGCATTAAATACAAGAGAGGACGAATTCGCGTTTCGGCCTTGTATCCGAAAACAATTAACATCGAATTACGGTTTTACATTTCCGTAATGCGAATATATGTAAATACGGTAATGGACAAATACGTTTTATGACGTAAAAGGGGTATTAAATAATCATAATGGTTTTGGTTAGTTAACAGAAATTTGCTTCTTTATGATGAATTCAAATATTATTTAAATATATTTTTTGTGAGGCAGAAGTTTTCAGTTTTCACATTTATAATAATCCTAGCATTGATAACTCAAAATTCCGATTTACTTAAATTTAAATAAATGAAGGCGTTCATTTTGTGGTACATCTTGAAAATAATGAAGAAGAAGAATGACAGGATGAAATTGTTTTACCACTTTATCATTCCTCTTCTCAATAAATTTTAAGGCCATTAGTGAGTATTACTATCAGTTAATGTTTATAATGTAAAATAGCTGTTAATATTTTTTTAGCTTCAATCAAGATTTCTCTCTCTCTCTATCTCTTTTACATTGTAACGTTCACACTATAACTTCTAAAATATCGATTAAATTCTCTACGTCAATTATTCATCACCCTCTAAATTACGAACCAAATTATAATACATCGATGCTCATTAAAGATTTAGTCCCCCGTTTGGTTTACCTCTGTGGCACGTGTAATTTATTTCATCGTTTCGTAATTAATGCACAGATAAATTTACCATTTGTTAATTACAGTAATGAGTAATTCATTTGACGAATAAAGCACTAATGACCTTTCTTCACACTCTTATTTTAATTACCAAATGTACATTTCGGACACAAAAGTGATTTACAGTGCTAATCACTTTGTGTCCGAAATGTACATTTGGTAATTCAAATAAGAGTGTGAAGAAAGATCATTAGTGCTTTATTTATAATTAATTAATTAATTATCAATACAACTATTTTATACATTAAGTACCAAATATATCCGTATAGTTCCTCTATGTTTATATCAAATGGCGAATTCCAGTGCGTAGAGTGAGGAAAACCTGTGGGAAAGTCATCCCATTTTCCGCAGACAACACTTTGTGCTATTTGGCCGGCGCAGAGGTGGAAATAATAGCAGGAAATGCGAGAGCGCCGGATTACAATCCTGTGTTTACTCGGCCGACCCACGAATCCTGCATGAGGGACCTTCTCTTTCTGCAAACGGCGTCTGCTTACCTGCAAAAGAAAATAAAAAAAATAAATAAACAAATACGGAACGCTTTATATTCCCGCAATTCTGCACAAACGAGGATGAAAACTCAAGGACGCAGTTGTTTGATTAAAAGGAATGCTCGGTGTTTTTTTTTTCATTTAAACAATTCAATTGTTTTGTTTATCATCAGTTCAAAGAAAATGTGTATTGTAAGTTTCGTCCATAAGGTATTTTCTAGTAAAACTCCCGAGTTGGTTAAAGGATGAAATATATATTTTCAACATTTTACCTTTTATATCATACAGGGTGACTGACGAAAAACCTTTGGTGCTGTATCTCGCTTATTTTTGATCCGATTTGAATAAATAAAACATCAAATTAAATGATTTTTAAAAGACTTTAATATGAACTGTACTGATATTTTTTCTTACATCCAGTTTTTGACAAAAGACGATCAACTTTTTTTTTTCAAATTGCACTGTATATATATTGTGTACTGATCCGCAAGGAGATTTTTTCTGAATCTAAATTTGTAAACGATTTTATCCATTCATCAAACCAAAGTCGAGAAATTGAGGATTAAAAAAAAATTAAAAATCAAATACCCATAGTAAACAATATACAGAGCCTATTCCGAATGTCAAAAGTGACGGTGTCAGTCATTGGTACAATACTGCAATGATTTTTAATAATTTCATAATAAAAATGTTGCAAGATTTCAAAAACTGAAAAACGATTTCTGTAGAAGCACAAAATTCTAGTACAGTGTTTGAAATATTGCAACATTTTAATTATGAAATAATTAAAAATCGTTGCAGTATTGTATCAATGGCTGTCACTGTCACTTTTGACATTTAAAATAGGGTCTGTATATTGTTTTCAATGGATACTTGACATTTTATTTATTTTTTTAATCCTCAATTTCTCGACTTAAGTTTGATGTATGGATAAATTTGTCTACAATTTTATATTCAGAAAAAAAATCTCCTTGCGAATCAATAAAAATATATATACAGTGTAATTTAAAAAACAAATTTTGATCGTATTTTGTCAAAAACTGGGTGCGAGAAAAAATAACAGTTCAGATCCTATTAGAGTCTTTTAAAAATGGTTTAATTTGATGTTTTATTTATTCAAATCGGATCAAAAATAAGCGAGATACAGCACCAAAGGTTTTTCGTCAGTCACCCTGTATAATATGTAACTCTCTTAATGGAAACAAATTTTCAAATTGGAAGAATGAAAACTCTTGTTACGTTTCATTTCTTTATTTTTTAAATAACTGACACGTGTTTCCGTTCTAACTTTAATAATGATCCGTAAGGACCTAAACACGTGTCAGTTACCTCAGAATGTAGAAATTGAACTTCCAATTCTTCCAATTTTGCCACTCTTGTAGAATCAAGCAGAGAGCACGATTATTGTTGTTAATCAGGACTATTTTTATTTAACTTATCCCACCATCCAATCACTTCATCGTAAACAAGATATTGTTTTAATTATCTCCGAAATTAATTAAAAATTAAGAAACACTAATCGTCGAACTTTGAGTGTTGAAAATTTATACGTCTGAAAAGTGTGAATGTTCCAATAAATTCAACACAACTTTTGCGATGTTGCACTGATTGGAGGGTAGGACAGAGGCCACCCACCCACCCTACATATACATTGGAACTTCAATCACTGACAGTGTTTTAGTTTGCAGGGTTTAAAAATACTCTTTTGAAAGTATTATTCAATTAAAACAATAATTAACACTATCGTAATAATAATAATTAATTTCAGCGCAGTGGGTAGGATTAAGAATATCATACTCACCGACTGCACCGAATACACTTACCTTCAATATTTATTCATTCTATCAGTTAATGTTTATAATGTAAAATGTTAATATCTCTTTAGCTTCAGTAAAGATCTTTCTCTCTCTCTATCTCTTTTACATTGCAACATTCACACTATAACTTCTAAAATATCGATTAAATTATCGCAGTCAATTATTCATCACCGTTACAACGATATTATTTTAATTACAGTTTAAAAGAAAATAAAAACTTTCAAATCACTTTTTAGATTTTTATGCCATTACACATTTTACAGTTGACAGATAACACTATGTTATACTAATTAGAGGGTGGGTTAGAGTGTATTCACATATGTCAGTTGATTAATGACAGTTGATAGTTGTTAATCTTCAATATATTTAACAATTTACAAACGACAACTGACTTGTTTAACAAATTTAATTCAACAAATCATTAAATATTACATCCCTTATTAATTCAACAAAACTCTTGCTTATGATGATGTTATTGGAGGGTCGGATAGAGGCCACCCACCCACCCTACATGTACAATAAAAATTCAATTACTGAGTGTTTCAATTTTCAAACATTTATAAAACAATCATTTAATGTTATTAGTAAATTCAAACCGTCATTTAGAAAAATAAATTTCTAGATGTGATAGTCACCACCCATCCTATATACAACTTTACATAAAATCATAAACACTGCTTAAGTTTATAAACACCATCAACATTATTTTTTCTTATAATGCTGAAAACTAAAACACTGTCAGTAATTAAAGTTTCATTGTATATGTAGGGTGGGTGGGTGGCACCTATCCCACCCTCCAATCACTACATCATAAACCAGAGACTGTTTGATTTATTTCTGAAATGAATTACACTAACGTAATTAAACATTAAGAAACGATAATCGCTTAAGTGTTGAAAATTTATACGTCTACAAAAATTGATCGTAACGTTAAATTCAAACAACTTTTGCGCTGTTGCATGGATTGTAGGTTGGGATAGAGGCCACCCACCCACCCTACATATATACTGGAACTTCAATCACTGACAGTGTTTTAGTTTAAAGGGTTTAAAAATACTCTTTTTGAATTGTTTTAATTTGGTTTTAATTTTATCTTTATATTTTAAAAACAATTGACAGTTGATAGAAGAAATTACAATTAATAAATTGATGTAAAACATGTTGATATTTTACATATGACAGTTTACAGATAATAGTTAACAATTGATAGATAAAAATTAACTATGAGAGATGAGAATACACATTTTACAGTTGACAGATAACACTATGTTATACTGATTAGAGGGTGGGTTAGACTGTATTCACATATGTCAGTTGATAGATAATAAATGACAGTTGACAGTTGTCAATCTTTAATGTAGTTAACAATTTACAATTAACAACTGACTTGTTTAACAAATTACTGTTAATAATTAACATACGATAGTGGATTTTTGATAGATTATAATTGACGTATGAAAGATGACATTTAACAATTGGCAGATGACAGTTAAACGCTGATAAAACAAATTACGATAAAAATTGACATGATGATAATTGCTACTTGATATGTGATAATACACTTATGGCAAATGTTTAATTATATATAAAATTTGACACTTCAAAGATGACATTTGACAATTGATAAATAATAGTTGTTGATTGTTAGTGAACAATTGATGGACGATATTGACAGAAAAAAATAGAATTAAGAATTGACATACGACAGTTAAGAATTTATAGATGATATTGCTAAAATTTGACAATTGAAAGAAAAATTACAGTTAATAATTGACATATGACAGTTGACAATTAATAGATAACAGTTGATATTTGACTGTTAACAATTGATAGATGATATTGCTAAGATTTGACAATTGACAGAAGAAATGAGTGGTAATATTTGACAAATGACAGAATTGACAGAAGAAATAAAAGTTAATAATTGACATATGACAGTTGACAGTTGAGAGATAATAGTTGATATTTGACAGTTAACAATTGATAGATGATATTGCTAAGATTTGAAAATTGACAGAAGACATTTCAGGTCATATTTGACATATGACTGTTAATAATTGAGAGATAACAGTTTGACAATTGACAGAAGAAATAAGAGTTAATAATTGACATATGACAGTTGAAAGTTGAGAGATAACAGTTGATATTTGGCAGTTAACAATTGATAGATGATATTGCTAAAATTTGACAATTGACAGAAGACATTACAGGTAATATTTGACATATGACAGTTGAATATTGAGAGCTAACAGTTTGACACTTGCAGTTAATATTTGACAATAACATTTGACAATTGATAGTTAACAGTTGATATTTGACAATTGATATATCATATTGCTAAGATTTGACAATTGACGGAAGAAATTACAGTTAATATTTGACATATAACAGTTGCAAATTGAGAGATAACAGTTTGACAATTGATAAGAGAAATTACAGTTAATAATTGATATATGACATATGAAAGATAACAGTTGATATTTGACAGTTAACAATTGATAGATGATATTGCTAAGATTTAACAATTGACAGAAGAAATTGCAGTTAATATTTGACACATGACAGTTGAATATTGAGAGATAACAATTTGACAATTACAGTTAATATTTGACAATAACATTTGACAATTAATAGTTAACAGTTGATATTTGACAATTGATAGATGATATTGCTAAGATTTAACAATAGACAGACGAAATTACAGTTAATATTTGACATATGACAGTTGAAAATTGAGAGATAACAGTTTGGCAATTGACAGAAGAAATTACAATTTAAAATTGACATATGCCAGTTAACAATTGATAGATTACAGTCGATATTTGACAGTTAACAATTTATAGATGCTATAATTTGATAATTGTCAGAAGAAATTACAGTTACACATGTGACAGCATTTTATTTTAACTGTTGTTAATATTGATAAATGGCAGTTGACAAAAAACAAATGGTAGTTGACAGATAACAATGTCTTCTATTGATAGGAGGGGGATTAGAGTCAGAGTCTTTTTACATATGTCAGTTGACAGTTAACGACTGTAAATTGACAATTGACTGGTTTAATAAATTACTATTAAACATTAACACACGATGGTTAATTTTTGACAGAAAATAATTGACGTATGACAGATGACATTGAACAATTGTTATATGACAGTTAGCAGTTAAAAAAAGAATACAATAAAAATTGCATGATGATAATTGCTACCTAATGTATGACAATACACTAATGCCACATGTTTAATTATATATAAGATTTGACAGTTGACAGATACAGTTGACAACTGATAAATGAGAGTGAACAATTGATAGATAATAATGCAAAGATTTGACAATTGTTAGAAGAAATTACAGTTAATAATTGACATGTGATAGTTAACAGTTGAGAGATGATATAATTGACATATGACAGTTGACAATTGATAGATAAAAGAAATTCGCGATAAAAATGTCATATATTATATATTACATGTGACATATGATAATACACATATGACAGAAGTTTTTTATAGCATTATATTCACATATATCAGTGGATAATTTATAGATAACAGTTGACAGTTGTCAATCTTCAGTGATTGTTAACAATTGACAAATTACAACTTACTGGTTTAACAAATTACTGTTAGCCATAACATGCGACGCTCGACTTTTAACAGATAATAATTGACGTATGACAGATGACATTTAACAATTGGCAGACGACAGATAACAGTTGATAAAATAAGTTATAATAAAAATTGACATGATAATAATTGCTACCTAATAATAATAATATGACAATGTTTAATTATGTATAGGTTTTCACAGTTGATAACTATAAATGCCAGTTGACAATTTACAGTGAATAATTGATAGATAATATTGTAAAGATTTGACAATTGACAGAAGAAATTACACTTAAAAATTGACATATGACAGTTAACAATTTATAAATAACAGTTGGAAATTGACAGTGAACAATTGATAGACAATATTACAACAATTTGACAGTTGGCAGAAGTTAAATTACAGTTAATATTTGACACATGGCATTTGAAAAATTGATAGATGATATAATTGACATAAGATAGTTAATAAATTCCTATTGACAATTGACATTGTACAATTGATGGATATTGCAAAGATTTGACAATTGATAGCAGAAATTACAAATAATAATTGACATATGACACTTAACAGTTTGTAGATGATTTTGCCAAGATTTGACAGTTGACAGAAGAAATTACAGTTAATATTTGACAATTGATATTTGACAGTTAACAGTTGATGGATAAACATTTTAAGATAAAAATTGTCATTTGTTGAATTATATTTTACCAAATTAAAATACACACGTGACACCATTCTATTTTAACTCTAGTTAAAAATTGATAAAAGACAGTTGACGGAGGGAAAAAACAAATTGTCGATAAAAATTTACATATGACAGTTGATATTTAAAAGGTAATAACTCACATTTGGCAGTTGACAGATGATAATGTCTTCTATTCATAAGAGGGGGGAATTAGAGTCAAAGACTTTTTACATATGACAATTGGCAGTTGATAGATGACACTTGACTATCGTCACTGATCGTTAACAATTGAAAAATGACAACTTATTGGTTTAACAAATTACTGTTAAACATTACATACGATGGTTGATTTTTGACAAATGGCTGATGATATTTGACAATGGATAGATGACTAAATGACAAGTAACGTATGACAGATGACATTTAACAATTCATAGATGACAATTAACAATTGACAAAACGAATTACGATAAAACTTGACATGATGATAATTGCTACCTGATATATGATAACACACTTATGACAAATGTTTAATTACATATAAGATTTAACAGTTAGCAATTGATAGATGATATTGCTAAGTTTTGACAACTGACAGAAGAAATTACAATTAATAATTGAAATATGACAGTTGATAATTGATAGATAACAGTTGATAATTGACAGTTAACAATTGATAGATAACATTGCTAAGATTTGATAGTTGGCAGAAGAAATTACAGTTAATAATTGATATATGACAGTTGACAATTTATAGATGATATTGCTAAGATTTGACAGTTGACAGAAGAAAGTACAGTTAACAATTAATAGATGACATTGCTAAGATTTGACAGCTGGCAGAAGAAATTACAATTAATAATTGACATATGAGAGTTGATAATAAAAAAAAATAAATGATATTCCTGAGATTTGACAGTTGACAGAAGAAATTACAGTTAATAATTGACTTATGCCAGTGTACAATTTATAGAAGATATTTCTAAGATTCAACAGTTGACAGAAGAAAGTGCAGTTAACAATTGATAGATGACATTGCTAAGATTTGACAGCTGGTAGAAGAAATTACAATTAATAATTGACATATGACAGTTGATAATAAAAAAAATAAATGATATTGCTGAGATTTAACAGTTGACAGAAATTACAGTTAATAATTGACTTATGCCAGTGGACAATTTATAGATGATATTTCTAAGATTCAACAGTTGATAGAAGAAAGTACAGTTAATAATTGATATAATACAGTTGACAATTGAGAGATAACAGTTGATATTTGACAGTTAACAATTCATAGATGATATTGCAAAGCTTTGACAGTTGGCAGAAGAAATTACAATTAATAATTGACATATGACAGTTGATAACTTATAAATGATATTGCTACGATTTTACAGTTGACACAAGAAATTACAGTTAATAATTGACTTATTACAGATGATATTGCTAAGATTTGACAGTTTATAAAAGAAATAACAGTTAATAATTGACATATGAGTGATGATAATTTATAGATAATATTGCTAAGATTTGACATTTGCCAAAAGAAAGAACAGCTAATAATCGATATATGATAGTTGACAATTGAGAGATGACAGTTGATATTTGACAGTTAACAATTTATAGATGATATTGCCAAGATTTGACAGTTAACAAAAAAAAATACAATTAATAATTGACATACACAGTTGACAATTTAAAGATGATATTGCTAACATTTGACAGTTGACAGAAAAAAGTACAGTCAATAATTGATATGACAATTGATAGCTTGATAGACAGATAGACAGTTCATATTTGACAGTTAATCATAGATGATGTTGTAAAGATTTGACAATTGACGACAGAAAAAAATACAATTAATAATTGATATTTGATAATTAATTTATATATGATATTGTTAAGATTTGACATTTGACAGAAGAAATTACAGTTAATAATCATAGTTGACAATTGATAGATAACAGTTGATAATTTATAGTTAACACTTGATAAATTAAAATTTTAGAATAGAAATTGTCATATGTTGAATTACAGTTGGCAAATGGTAATTTAGATGTTTAAATTTTTTTGGACTCTAATTATAAAAATGACATGTGACAGTTGATAGAAAAAACAAATTATGGTTATAAATTAACATATGACAGTTGACATTTAAAAGGTGATAACTAACATTTGGCAGTTGACAGATGACAATGAGTTCTACTGATTAGACGGTGGATTAGAGTCTATTTACATGTGTCAATTGACAATAGATAGATGACACTTGAAAATCGTCAGCTATTGACAAATGACAACTGACGGATTAAACAAATTACTGTTAAAAATTAATATATTATATGATAATTAATAAGAAAAATCACGATAATTATCATGATTAATACTGCACTCACTTTTCAATATTTAATTTGTATAATATAATATATTATAGTTTCAGATTTTTGACAGATAATAATTTACATATGGCAGATGACATTTGACAATTGATAGATGACTAGAGGACAAGTAACAGTTGACAAATAAAACAAATTACGACTAAAATGAATGCAGGTGATAATACACTAATGGCAAATGTTTAACTCTTGTCTTATGTATATGTTGCAATGATTTGACCGTTTACAGAAGAAATTATAGTTAATAATTGACATATGGTTGTTCATAATTTATTCATGATAATTAACTATTGACAGATAAAATAAATTCAGGTTAAAATTGTGCGTTGAATCATATTTGACACACATGTTATAGAATTTAGTTTTTACAATAATTTACATGACAGTTGACAATCGACAATAGGTCAAATATAATTAACAATTGACAGATGACAGTTGACAGTTACATAGTATTACGGTAAAAACTAACATATGATAGTTGATATTTGATAGATAATATTACACCTATGATAAAATTTTTATATTTCAATTAAAATTACATAATTGCATATGTTTTTTCGTTTTAGATATAGTTACCGTAAAAAAGTGACAAATAATGGTTGATGTTTGACACATGGTATTTCACATCTGATATTTTAAAGAAAACAGTTGACAGTTAACTAAAAAAATGAAGGTAGACAGATAAAACAAATTATGGTTAAAAATTGACACAGGATAGTTTGTATTTGATAAGCGATAATTTACATATAATAGACAGTTGTTACATGACAGTTGAAAATTGATGTTATTAACAAATGACAATTGATAAATTACGGATAAAAATTGAATATGACAATTGATATTTCGACAGATGATAATTCACGTTTGTCAGTTGACAAATGACAATATGTTCTACTAATTAGAGGGTGGGTCAGATGTCTTTTCACATATGCCAGTTGATAACTGATAAATGACAGTTGACAATCGTTAATGATAGATAACAATTAACAAGTGAAAACAGACTGATTAATATTAAAGTTAACATATGATAGTCGATTTTTATATATGACAGATGACATTTGATAATTGATAGATGATTTGTCTTAATATGTTGCACATATGTGACAGAAGAAATTATACTTAATAATTGACATACGACAGTTGACAATTGATAGATAACAATTGCTAATTAATAATGTGGTAAATTATTAATAATTGGCTAATGACAGTGGATAGTTCAAACAAATTCAGGGACAAAATTATAATATTTTGAATTATATTTGCACTATCTAATTTAAAATGTATGCCTTTATACGCTACAAACAATTGACATTCGAAACATTATGATTAACATATGACAGTTGACAGATGGCAGTTGACAATCGTTAGATGTTGTTAGACAGTTGGTACTTGATAGGTGGCACTTGGCAAATGATAGGTGACATATTAAAAAACGATAATAAAAAAGTGGGAGGTTTGTATTGAACACATGTTAAATTACTTTGTTTAATATCTGTAAATAAAGTTATCCATGCATATATAAACTTGATTATCTCTTCAAACTTTGCTTTTAGGCTACACCATCAATATAATTATGCACTTAGAGAAAAGCCCATCAATCGATTGGCCTGACTTACGATTTATTTTTAAAGCTCACCGTTCACCACGGCCGCGGCGGTAAATCAATGCATTCGCGTGTTAACTACAACAATTAATAATTTCGAGCTGAAATAAAGGTGACGGGTTTTCGTTAAATGTTGCCGCGGAAATTGTCAACACTTACAGCCCGTAGAATTATACTGCAGCAGCACGTTTGCTTGTTTAATAATCGATTCATAAGTGCCATCCACTGTATGATCTAAAGGTTGGAGGGTAGGATAGTGGCCACCCACCCACCCTACATATACAATGAGATTCAAGTTACAACAGTGCTTGTGAAATACTTAACAACATCGTTATTAATTTAGTTGTGGTTTTAGGGAACTGAAACAAGTACAGTGATGAAAGTACCAATATATATGTAGGGTGGGTGGGTGGCTTCTATCTAACCACCAACCATTAAATCATACATGAGTGTTTGATTGAGTTTCAATTTAATTACAAGCAGATTTATTACAGATTTAGTATGTAAATTTCACTTTTTTAGGTATATTGTTTCTAAGAAAACCATCGTTTGTAATTAAAAACTAGAGGGTGGGATAGTAGCCGTCCACCCACCCTAGATATCCAGTGAGATTCAAGTTACAATAGTGTTTGTAAAATATTTAACAACATCGTCGGATGGCTTTAAATTACTACACTCTATTGTACGTCATCATCATTTATATCACCGAATTTCCCACGATTGTTGAAATCGTATAGAGCGTTTTTTTTTTTTCGTCTATTCTGTTTTCTATTTGTCGGCATTCATTCAATCGACGAACAATTATTGCAGATCGCCATTGTCCGTCGCACATTTCGGATTATGTTTCTCGCGTCCGGTTTTATAACAAGTCTATCGATCCGGTGTCGGAATTCCGGCCGCCGCCTCTGGCCGACTTAAAATTCCGGACGACCCAAATAGGTTCCAACCCCGATATTCTACGACTATAAACCAACCCTCACAGCCGCCGCCACCAGGTTTTCGGTTCGACACGAAAAGCGTGGAAGTTTCGCGCACGAAATTTCAGGCCGGATTATAAATGCACAAACCGCACACACACACACACACACACACACACAAAAATAGACCGCCGCCGCCAACGGACGAAGCTCGTAAAATAATCTTGAGGGTGATAAAAAGAAAAATTAAACTGTAGCTTTAATTCTTTTTTGTTTTTGCCGAACACATCAAACCGACGGTCGTGTATGGAATTACGTTACGATTTCGGCTTATCTTATCGCAGCCGGCTTGTTTGCGTAACATTCGCAATACTTTGCGTCAAATATTCGATGTATTTTCTGTTCAACTATTTTTATGCACTTGTTCCGATATAAGCTTAAAGATCCACATTTTTTTTTGCAAGAAGATAAGCACCTACAAAAATATTTCCCTATCTCTAACCGCGCTACGCTGGTGAGATACAAAACAGATTGAAACCGGTCAAGGAACGATAATTAAAAATATTTACCTTTAGTTCTTTTCATGTGACCGCACAGTTTTTTTCGAAAACCAAAAAGGAAGGAACTAAATGTGTAGATGTATGAAGCAACCAAAGCTTAATATTCATTGATAAAAACAGACTTGTAACTGATTGTTTTATTTGAATTTATCTTTATATCATGATGATTAAGTATGCAAGAAAGAAGTCTAAAGAAGAAAATTAAATCCCAATCTAAATAAATAAGCTAATTTCTACAAGCTTGCACAAATCTTCTTAGAATCCGTTCCAGATTTTTGCCGTTGCAGTCTCCTCCGGTGGCAAATGTCCAAAGTGTAACGAAGCAAGCAATTACATGACCCACATATTTACATTAAAATCCCGCCAAGTGCGCCGCAAGTTCAAGGGGGCGGCGGTGATGTGTGTTCAGTCGTGTTCTCCTTGAACTTGCCAGCGTCGTAAAAAAGAAGTCTTGGCTGGCCTGTCCCCATAAAAAGACGACAACCATTTTCGTGTCTATGGGCTGGAAGATATTTGCCTTATTTCCGGACTTTATTGGGTATTATAATATAATCATGCGCTTGTGGGTGTTTCGTACTAAATGTGAATCGCCATCAAGGCCAAGGTCTGACAGGCTGGAGACAGGCGCGATCGTAAAAAAACTATACACTTTTTTTTCTATTTATGTAACAGATTATATTTTTTTATTAACTTACTTCTTTAAATTAGTTCAAATGCATTTTATAATCCAATCTAAGTTTACCTACAAAAACTTAAAATTTTTAAAACGAAAAAAGTATAATCCAGAAACGTAATGTTTTTGTTTTTACGGAATTTACAACCTAACTTTGATGAGGTGAAAAATGTAATTCCAGTGGATTTTGTTAAACTGCAGGAAAGTTCTTCAATGGATTTAAATGAAAATTTGTTTATACTTTCTAGACACTTATAGCTGTGAGATAAGTGTATAATCTAGAAACGTGATGTTTTCGTTTTTACGGAATTTACAACCAAACCCTGATGAGATAAAAAATGTACATTCCAGTGAATTTTGTTAAATTGCATGAAAGTCCCTAGATGGATTTAATTGAAAATTTGTTTATAATTTCTAAACACTTATAGGTGTAAAATAAGTGTCTAATCGAGAAACGTGATGTTTTTATTTTTACGTAATTTACAACCAAACTTTGATGAGATGAAAAAATGCAAACTCCGGTGTGTTTCGTTAAATTGCAGGAAAATCCCTTGAACGATTTTATTGAAAATTTGTTTATAGTTTATATTCACTCATGGGTATAAAATAAATGTATAATTCAGAAACGTCATGTTTTTGTTTTTACGCAATTTACAACCAAACGTTGATGGGATGAAAAAATGTACATTCCAGTGGATTTTGTTAAATTGCAGGAAAATCCTTCGATGGATTTAATTGAAATTTTTTTCATTATTTCTAGACACTTATGAGTATAAAGTAAATGTATAATCCACAAACGCGTAGCTTTTGTTTTTATATAATTTACAACCAAACTTTGACGAGATGAAAAAATGTACAATTCAGTGGATTTTGTTAGATTGCAGGAAAATTCCTTAATGGATTTAATTGAAATTTTTTTTATACTTTCTAGACACTTATGGGTATAAAATAAGTGTATATTCGAGAAACGTGACGTTTTTGTTTTTACGGAATTTGGAACCAAACTTTGATGAGATGAAAAAAAATGTACAATTCAATGGATTTTGTTAAACTGCAGGAAAGTTCCTCAATGGGTTTAATTGGAAATTTGTTTATACTTTCTAGACACTTATAGCTATAAGATAAGTCTATAATCTAGAAACGTGATGCTTTTGTTTTTAAGTAATTTACAACCAAACTTTGACGAGATGAAAAAATGTACAATTCAATGGATTTTGTTAGATTGCAGGAAAATCCTTCGATGGGTTTAATTAAAAAATTTTTCATTATTTCTAGACACTTATGAGTGTAAAATAAGTGTATAATCCACAAACGCGTAGCTTTTGTTTTTACATAATTTACAACCAAACTTTGATGAGATGAAAAATGTACATTCCAGTGGATTTTGTTAAATTGCAGGAAAATCCTTTGATGGATTTAATTGAAAATTTGTTTGTACTTTCTAGACACTTATAGTTGTAAGATAAGTGTATAATCCAGAAACGTGATGTTTTTATTTTTACGTAATTTACAATCAAACTATGATGAGATGAAAAAATGTACATTCCAGTGGATTTTGTTAAATTGCAGGAAAATCCCTCGATGGATTTAATTGAAAATTTGTTTATAATTTATAGACTCTTATAGGTGCAAAATAAGTGTATAATCCTGAAACGTGATGCTTTTGTTTTTACGTAATTTACAACCAAACTTTGACGAGATGAAAAAATGTACAATTCAGTGGATTTTGTTAAATTGCAGGAATATTACGCAATGGATTTTATTGAAAATTTGTTTGTTGTTTCTAGACACTTATGTGTGTAAAATAGGTGTATAATCTAGAAACGTGATGTTTTTGTTTTTACAAAATTTACAACTAAACTTTGATGAGAATAAAAATGTACATTCCAGTGGATTTTGTTAAATTGCAGGAAAATCCTTTGATGGATTTAATTAAAAATTTGTTTGTACTTTCTAGGCACTTATAGTTGTAAGATAAGTGTATAATCCAGAAACGTGATGTTTTTGTTTTTACGTAATTTGCAATCAAATTTTGATGAGGTGAAAAAAGTACATTCTAGTCGATTTTGTTAAATTGCAGGAAAATTCTTGGATAGATTTTATTGAAAATTTGTTTATAATTTCTAGATACTTATGGATGTAAAATAAGTGTAAAATAAGTGTATAATCAAGAAACGTGATGTTTTTGTTTTTACGTAATTTACGATCAAACTTTGATGAGGTGAAAAAAGTACATTCTAGTCGATTTTGTTAAATTGCAGGAAAATCCCTTGATGGATTTAATTGAAAAATTGTATACAATTTCCAGACACTTATGGGTGTAAAACGGGAGTATAATTTAGACGCGTAGTGTTTTTGTTTTTACGTAATTTACATCCAAATTTTGACGAAATGGAAAAATGTACATCCAGCGGATTTTGTTAAATTGCAGGAAATTTCCTAGATAAATGCGACTGAAAATTTGTTTATAATTTTTAGGTACTTATGGCTGTAGAATAAGTGGATAATCCAGTTGCGTGATGTTTTTGTTTTTACGTAATTTACATCTAAACTTTGATGAGATGAAAACATGTACATTCCAGAGGATTTTGTTGAATTGCAGGAAAATCCCTTTATAGATTTAATTGAAAATTTGTTTATAATTTCAAGACACTTTTAGGTATAAAATAAGTGTATAATCAAGAAACGTGATGCTTTTGTTTTTACGTAATTTACAACCAAACTTTGATGTGATGAAAAAATGTACATTCCCTTGTATTTTGTTAAATTCCAGGAAAATCCCTTGATGGATTTAATTGACAATTTGTTTATAATCTCTAGACACTTATGGACATAAAATAATTGCATAATTCAGAAACGTGATGTTTTTGTTTTTACAGAATTTACAATCAAACTCTGATGAAATGAAAATAATGTACTTTTCAGTGGAATTTGTTAAATTGCAAGAAAATCCCTTGATGGATTTAATTGATTTTTTTTTACAATTTCCAGACACTAATGGATGTAAAATAAGTGTAACGTAATGTTTTTGTTTTTCCAGTGGATTTTGTTAATCTGAAGTCAGAATCTAAAATTAAAGTGTAGTTGCAATCTTCAGTTAAAGCCTAATTGACTTTACGGTCATAGCTTAAAGTTAAAATGTAAAGTCAGAGCCTAAAGGTTTGAAGTCGAGTTTGAAGTCCAAAGTTAAAAGTCTGAAGTCTAAAGTCGAAAGTCTAAGATTCAACTCGGATTCTAATATCAGAGTCTAAAGACAGAATCTAAAATCAAAGCTTAAAGTGAAAGTCCAAAATTATATGTAAGGTCAGGCTCTTAAGTCAAAACATAAAGTCTGACTTTGAAGTAAAATTCTAAAATCAACGTCATAAGTAATAATCTAAAGTTCAATATCAAATAGTACAATCAAAGTTTAATGATTAAGTTATAAGTCAAATTTTAAAGTTAAGGTTTGTAGTCGAAATATAAATTCAATGTCTACAATGACACTAATATGTTTTAAGTATTTTTTTTAGGGTAAAGTCAGTATCCAAAAAATTAATTTATAAAGTAAGTGATTAATGACACAGTCAAAATATAATACTGAAATCTATAGTCAATGTTTGAAGTTAATGTCTAATTATAAAATTTAGAGTAAAAGATCAATATAAGGTTAAAATTCAAGACATAAGTTTCGTGTTGAATTCTGTATTTTAAATCAAAATGAAAATTCAATGTCTAAAATTAAATTAACAATTTACTTCGAATGATTTTAGTATAATTTTGAAATTAATTAAAATAAAATTAAAGACCAATTTGAAAATCCTTATTGAAAAGTCAAGATCAAATTTAAAATTTAAGGTTTGAATTAAAAGTCTCAACATAAATTTTATATTCACAGTATAAATCTATTGTCAAAGTTTATAGATAAAATTTGATGATAAGTTCTTAGTTACCGTCAATATGTTATGTATGTCTAATGCTTAAAGCTTAAACTTTAAAGTCAAAAGACTACAGTCTGAAGTCTAAGGTCTCAAGTTTAAAATTTAAAGCCTAAAGTCTTAAGTCAAAAGTATAAAATCAAAGTATTCAGTCAGATTCTCACATCAGAGACTAAAATCAAAGTGTAAATATCAAAATCTAAACGAAGAGCATAAAATCTAAATCCAGACTTTTAAGTCACAATTTGAAGCCAAATTTAATTCTAAAATCAAGGTCTTAAATAATAATCTAAAGTCAAAGTCTTGGCCAAAGGCCTGAACTATTATCAAAGTTGTCTATAGACTAGACAAAAGTCTAAGAATAAAAAAATTCAAAGCCTAAAGCCTTAAATTTTAAGTCAACGTATAAAATTGAAATATAAAGTCAGATTCTAATATAAAAGCCATAATCTATAATCAAAGTGTATAGTCAAAGCCTAAAGTATAAATTCAGAGTCTTCAGAGCCAAAATCTACAGTCAGAGTTAAAAGCCTAATTCTAAAATCAAGGTCTTAAGTAAAAGTCTAATGTTTAATTAAAGTTTAAAGACAAAGTCTTAAGTTAAATTTTATAGTTGAAATATTAGTTCATTTTAAAATTAATTTATACAAACAAAAAATAAAGTCAAAGATCGTATTTAAAGTTCAAAGTTAAACGTTTAAAGACAAAAACAACAAAAATTTGAAAATACGAAATTTAAAGTCAAATTAGAGTTTATAATCGAAATATAAATTTTACATTACAACTAAAGCCAAAGTAAAGTCAATTTATATAATTGTGCCTACACGTTATATAATATTTTTACAATAATTATTTATGGTTAAAACATAGTGAATTTTTCAATTCAGTGTAAAATCAATTTTAAAGTCAGAATCTAAAGTTATATTTTAAGGCTAGATATTAAAATCAAGGTCTTAAGTAGGAGTAAGTGTAAAGTCAAATGCTAAAATTAAAGTCCTGAAGACAAATTATGATGTTTAAGTTTATAGTTAAAATTAAAAAAAAAACATTCATGATTACAATAAAAAATATTTTCAATTTTCAAAAATGTATCACAAAGTAATGGCTTCAAGCAACAACTATAAAAAAAATAGGTTTTAAATCCGTGTTTAAAAGTAAAATATAACGTCAGTGTTTAAAAATCAATTCAATGGTTAAAGACATAGACTAATTATAAAAGTAATGTTTAGAGTTTAAAGTAAGTATTTACTCTAAAGTATGCATAATTTACAATATTGGTTGTGTCATGTTAATGATTACGGCGTAAAACTTATTCAAATAAAAATACTCTTGTCATTCGATTAAAATCTCCAGTGTACATTTCTTAATTGACGGCTAGATGTGAGTTAAATGTGTGGGCTTTATGATTCTTCAATGATTCACTCACTGACACGCGGATAGTTCAAGGTTAATTATGATCGTAACAATATGTTTTATATATTAAGAATGTGTGTATGTGGGTTTAAGAGATATACTAAAAATTGATATAGTGGAAGGGATTTATAAAAGAAAAGATTTAAAAAAAACGGAGATTATAATCTTAAATTTTAAAAATTGTAGTTTCCATTATGTTTGGTATATTGAGCACGCTTTATTATCGACGTATAAATTCGAAATTTAATAAATTTCCCCCGAATTTCCTTTATGGGAAGCCATAAACATCGCCCGTCCCATCAAATCCCCACCGGCTTGCAGAGGCACGCGTTTACATAATCACCGTATCAATCATATCATCACAGGGAATCCTGCGGTTTGAAGAATATATTGGGGTTTGTGGAGGGGGGACCTAGATGGCAAATTACCTAAGTAACGCGTTTTATCGATTCATAATTCATGATCATAATTTACGAAACATGTTTTATACCTACGTACAGAAAACGAGAAATTTTATAGTATAAAAAAATTGACATTAAGTACTGTATATACTTTATATGAATAAAACTATATAAGTACTTTCAAAAATATATTGTAAGACGCTACAATTGTTTCGCCACACTGTGGCTTCTTCAGGCGAAGAACCATTTCTTCGCCTGAAGAAGCCACAGTTTGGCGAATTAATTGTAGCGTCTTACAATACATTGTTGAAAGTACTTATATAGTTTTATTTATATAAAGTGAAAATGAACTTTCAACATCTGTCAGCCTCATCAATCAATTACTGTATATACTTATAACGATTTTGATTTAAAATAGTATGAGACCGAAGCAAGTAAATCATATCATTTCATCCATCAAAACGATTTTACGTCCGCTAATCTAATCTGGTGGGCGATAAGATCGCCAGAGCTTTTTTTATTTTCTATTTTAGGATGAGGAATTGCCCTTAGGTCGGGTCAACCGGCATCAAACGAATTGGAGGAAAGATGTCGAATTGCGGTGATCACTTTTTTTAGTGAACGGCATGTGTCACGTTGACATAATTTTCCGCCCTTATGCGGGGCGAAAAAATCGAGGGAAACTGTTTCACGGTCTGCTGGTACAAATCGCCCTAATGACGAGGGTCCGTTCGCCCTTCCTTTTTTTTTGGCGCTAATCTCGAGAATAATTGTGTTCATTAATCTTCCTTCGTATGATAATAGATGGTGCTAGAGGGAATGGTGTGAATACGTTTGATTGGATGGTTTCTGATAAACTCAAAATTGATTAAAATTACTTTAGTAAGTAACCGTTGATTGTCAAAGCTTAAATTTACTTTATCTTTTGATTTTGTCTTTGGAAATTTCATCGATCATCTGTCAGACATCTGGTTGGTTATTTTTTTAATTAAAATGTATCTGTAAGTGATATTTGTAGGTTGCTAGTAGGTAAATGTTATCATTCGCCTTTTCAACTGTCAATTGTCACAAGTCAATTGTAAAAATCGATTTTTCATTTCTCAGATATCAATTATTAACTGTCATCTATTAAATGTTGTTTGTAAATCATGAGTTGTTAATATCATGTGACAAATATTATTTATCAATTGAGAGCATCGAGAGTTATCTGCCAATTGTTAACTGTAATCTATCAAACGATATTTTTTATTTCAGTTGCCAATTTGCATCAGTTAACTGTCAAATGTAATCAATACTTGTTCTGCTGCTCTCTTGATTGAACCAAATTTTCAAATTGGGTGAAGTAAAACTGTCAATTATCATAAGTCAAATCGGTTTATAATTTACAATTGTCATCCGTCAAACATCTGATATTTTCCATTTGTTAATTGTCAACTGTCATCATTTATAAATAATCAATTATTGATATCATGGACCAATGATTATTTATTATTTGTCAATTGGTAATCAGATACTTTTTAATTGACAACTATCACGACTGATGATAGTGGTCAACATTGTTTTAATGTCATTTATCAATCAATTGTTATATATCAATTGTCAACTGTTATCTGCCAAATGTAATCTGTCATTTGTAATCTGTTATCTTTTAATTGTCAACTGTCATTAATCATTTTTTCTATTAATATCTGTAAATTATTATCTGGTAAATGTTATTATCTGTCAATTGTCAACTGTTACCAATCGTCTGTTAAGTGTTTAATGTCATTTGTAATCCAATTGTCAACTTTAACATTATTTATCAATCGTAATATCTCATCTGTCCATTATTAATTGTTATCGGCTTAATTTTATGCCACTTGTTTTTTTTTTTGAGAACTGTCATCTGTCAATTGTTAACTTTCACCCGTCAAATGATATTTCTTATTTCAGTTGCCAATTTGCATCAATTAACTGTCAAATTTAATTGATACTTGTTCTGCTATTTTCTTGACAGGACCAAATTTTTAAATTGGGAGAAGTAAAACTGACAAATGTATAGTAATTTGTTATAATATGTCAAACATCTGATAATTTCCATTTGTTAATTGTCAAATGTCAGCAGTCATCTATAAATGATTTATGAAGGTTGCCATTTGCTAAATTGTATCAGTCGCTTTTTCACGTGTCAATTGTCACAAGTCAACTGATTAAAAATGGTCTATCATTTGTCAATTATCAACTGTCATCTGCAAAATGTTATGTCATTTATAAATAATCAATTATTGATATCATGGGCTAAAACTATTATTTCTAATTTGTCAATTGTCAATTAGATATATTTTAACTGACAACTGTCATGACTGATGACAGTGGTCAACATTTTTTATGTCATTGCCAGTCAACTGTTAGATATCAATTCTCAGCTGTTATCTGCCAAATGTTATGTATCATTTGTCATGTTTCTTTTTGTAATCCGCCAAATATTATTTGACATCTGTCATATAAGATTTTAACTGTCAATTGTTAACTGTCAAACATTACCTCTGTATGGTCTATTGTGTTTGTAAATCTACTTGTGAATCTGTTTTATGTTATATTTTAGTTGTTAAATTGTGAACTGTCATCAGTCACATCTCATGTTATTTGTCATCTGCAATTGTCAACTATATAATCAAATTATAAACTCTAGCATTATTTATTAATTGAAGGTTGTCATCTGTCAATTATTAATTGTTATCGGCTTAATGTTACGCCATTTGTTATCTCTTAATGTAATTTGTTTATTCTCATATTGAAATTCTTAATTGTCATCATTTGTTGGTTAAATGTTATATGTTATTCGTCAACTATCAGCTGCCATCATGTCATTTTTCAACTGTCAATCAAGAGTTGTTTCTTTCAATTGTTAACTGTCATCTGTCAAATAATATTTGTTATTTCAGTTGCCAGGTTTCATTTGTTATCTGTTAAATGTATAGTAATTTGTTTTTTCTCAAATCACCCTTTATCTGTTATTTGGCATGTTTGTATTTTGTTTTTTATTTTTTTAAATATGCATCTGTCAAACATCTGATAATTGCCATTTTATAATTGTAAACTGTCATCTGTAAATGATTTGTGAAAGTTACCATTTGCTAAATATTATCAGTGTCATTTATAAGTGTCAACTGCCACAAGTCAACTAACAAAAACGATCTTTCATTTGTCATGTAATTTGTTTGTAAATTGTTATTCGTTAGTTATATGTTATTCCTCAACTATCATCTGTCATCATGCCATTTTTCACCTGTGTATTGTCAACCATCTGTCCATCGAGAGTTGTCATCTGTATTTCAGTTGCCAGGTTTCATCAGTTATCTATGAAATGTACAGTAATTATTTGTCAATTATCAATAGACATCTGCCAAATATTACTTGACATTTATCATCATTTTTCTGTTATTTGTCATGTGGTAATTGTAATCTATCATGTTTCAACTATCAATTATGATAAGTCAGATGGGTTTTTTTTTTAATTTGCAACTGTCATCTGTCAAACATCTGATATTTGCCATTTGTTAACTGTCAACCGCCATCAGTCATCTGACAATTGTAAATGATTTGTGACGGTTGTCATTTGCTAAATGTTATCAGTGGCCTTTTCAAGTGTCAACTGTCACAAAAAAAGTCAGATTGTCAGTTGTTATTTGTCAATTATCAACTATCATCTGCTTAATGTTATGCCATTTGTAAATGATCAGTTGTTAATGTTGTGGGCCAAAAGTGATTTACCATTTTTCAATTGTCAATTGTTATCAGCCATGGGTCAAATTGTAAATTTCATTTATCATTCAATTCTTATTGACACGTGACGCACTTTCTATCTTATGTATTGTTTTGTTTATTTAAGAAGGGAATAAAATATGTTGTTACTATTATTTATTATGTATTACTTATTAACTGTTATCTGCCAAATGTCATCTATCATTTGTCATCTTTCATTTTGTAATCCGCCAAATCTTATTTGGTATCTGTCATATAAGATTTTAACTGTCAATTGTTGTTTTGTCATATTTTAGTTGTTTAATTGTGAATTGTCATCGGTCACCTCTCATGTCATTTGTCATCTGCAATTGTCAACTATATGTGAATAGAGAGTAATCATCTGTCAATTATTACCTGTCACCTGTCAAATTTTATTTGTCATAAATTCCATTTTTCAATGGTTAACTGTCATCTATCAAATGCCAAATGATCATTTGTCAACTGTCAAATATTATCTGTTTATCGTCAGTTGTTCCTAACTGTCATTTATCAAACATTATCCGTCAATACCCGTCTGGTGACAGTTTTGATTTCTTAAGTTTTCACTGTAGTCTTTCAATTGCCAATGGTTAAAAGTCATCTAGTAAATGTTACGTCATCTGTCATCTTTTAATTCTGAACTGTCAGTAGTCATCTGTCATTTGTTATTTGTTTATTATTAGTTGTCATTTGTTAACCGATACCTTTGATGTGCCATTGGTTACTTTTTTTAATTTTTAAGTATCTTAACTTGAATCTTATAAATCTTATTTTGTTTTTCAATTATCAACTGTGATCTATCAAATGTCTTTTGGCAATTGTCATCTTTGCGTTTTGGCGTTTTACAATAACTTTAAACGTGCTAGCTTGTCACGAGTCTATTTTCAATTGTCAACTGACGTCAATCATTGATCAAATTTTGTATGCCATTTCTTCAGCAATGTCAACTGCTATCTGCCAAATATCTGTAATTTTTCGTTTTTATTTTTCAATAAATAATTTAGTTTATCAACTGCAATCGACCAAAAGTTATATGACATCTATCAGTTGTTTAATTTTTTACTGCCAATCGTTTTATTTCATTCTTTACTGCCAAGCATTACATTTCTGTGGTCAGTTATTATCAACTATTACCTGTCATTTGTCAAACATGATCTGCCGTTTGCCAGTTACCAACTATCATATGCAAAATGGTATCTGTCATATGTTAGCTAGCAATTGTTAACTGTCATCTGTGAAATGTCATCTGTCATTTATGTACCGTCAAATACTATTTGTATATCGTCAATTGTTAAGGAAAACTGTCATGTATTAAACATTGTCCATCAATATCTGTCTGGTGACAGTTTTGATTTTTTAATTATTTACTGTAGTCTTTCAATTGTCATCTGGTAAATGATACGTCAATTGTCATCTTTTAATTCTAAACTGTTATTTTGTTTTTCAATTGCCAGTGAGATCTATCAAATATCTTTTGATAATTGTCATCTTCACGTTTTGGCTTTTGACAATAATTATAAACATTTATATTAAAATGTGGGACTTTCTTTTGGACTTTAGACTTTTAATTTACATAATGACGATAGACTGTGATTTTGCCTTCAGCAATTGACTTTATACATTTATTTTAGATATTGACATCAGATATTATCTCTAAACATTGAATTAAAACAGTCTTTTTGATTTTAGACGAATTAATATCCAGATATTGTGGTGGTGTATAGGAATTACGGATTTTCCACGGTTATACCGTAGATATTTATTAAATCCACATATCTGACACGCATAACGGACTCTCCTCTGTAATACGGGTCACGCTTCATTATTCAAAATATATTCAAATTATGGAATCAAATTAAAACACAAACACACACGTAAGCACTTCCCATATAATTTTAAACGGGTGAATCACGCTAGAGTATTATTTTAGACGTGAATGAGTCAACGAACTGATGGAAAATTATAATTGCATTAACATAAAACATTGTGCAAACAAGAAGAAGAGGAAAATCAAATGTTGGTTCGACTAGAACGACGCAAATTCGACTTACAAAGAATAAACAGAAATTTATTTTAGATTGATAAATTTTTACTGCCATTGCAATAATTAAGTACTGTTACTTATTGAAACTCCATATTAATTAATAAAATCCTGATTCTACGTAGAATAATAAAAATATGCATTTTTGAAACCATATACTTAAATTGCAATAATTATTTCCCCACATTCAAAATCTGTATTTTATTGATTAGATAAATAGCGTTTTGATTAATTAAAGAGAATGTACGATTAATTAAATTCTCACTTAATCCATGGTGAAACATTTTTAATTAACCTTCTAATTAAAGAAAATATATATTAAGTAATTACTTTAAAAAGAGCCAGGAGTATTTACTGACTATTATGGCTATTTACAATATTTAATATTTTGTTTCTTCATGAATTGAATTGAAAAGGTTTTATCAATGCGTTTAGTAGGAGCAATAAAAGTGTCCAAAATTTTTAAGCCACCCGGTGACGACTTTAATTACCTCGACGTACAGAAGGTGTTCCCTTTATGAAAACGTTGCGCCCGAATAAATTAATTAATTACCACCCCGGGTCGGAAAATCTGGGCCGACGAATAAGTATGCAAATTTTAGTGGCCAATAAAAAAGAAAGTTCGCTAATTAATTAAACGGCCCGAGTTCAAAGTCCGTCGCAAATTAAAATATTCAAATGAATTTCACTCGCAGACACACACATAATAAAAAATAAACGTGCCCTGTTTCTGATAGTTTCCCCAGGAAATATTCCTGCGGGACCCTTCGCAAAATAAACGAACGAATCTGCTGCTGGAGGTTCGGAACGAAACGCAGGGGTGATGGGAAAGAGGGGAGTGGGAGAAGGTTGGACGTCCGCTGATAAAGGGAATCTGGGGAATTGTCTGAGAGAGAGGGGCGAATGTGAGGCCCATTTATAATTTACGATTTCGGCCTGATTCAGCGTTCGCAGGAAAAAAATAAAAAACGCCTTCTTTCATGAATTTCTGATTGTTATGGTCGTGGAAATATACTAATAAACTATTTAAAAGATGTTAACATTTGCAATTTTGTTCCTAATAAATATAGGTTAGTAATTAGTAATATTATACTAATTACTAACCTATATTTATTAGGAACAAAATTGCTTTACTCCAAACACGAATTTAAAGAAATTAAATTTACAACTTCAGTTTTGAAAAATTCTAAAGAAATAACTACCATAGGGATTGGCTCTAAAATTTGAAAATCAACTCTAGAATGACGCATTTTTAACATTCCAAAAGTATAATAACCTATGTTTTTTGGAAACAAAATGGCGACACTAAAGACGAATTTGAAGAAATTAAATTTACAACTTCTGTTTTGAAAAATTCTAAAGAAATAACTACCATAGAAATTGGCTCCAAAATTTGAAAATCAACTCTAGAATAACGTATTTTTAATATTCCACAAGTATAATATCCTATGTCTTTTGGAAACAAAATGGCGACACTGCAAACGCGAATTTGAAGAAATTAAATTTACAACTTCTGTTTTGAAAAATTCTAAAGAAATAACTACCATAGAGATTGGCTCTAAAATTTGAAAATCAACTCTAGAATGACGTATTTTTAATATTCCAAAAGTATAATATTCTATGTTTTTTTGGAAACAAAATGGCGACACTCTAAACAAGAATTTGAAGAAATTAAATTTACAACTTCTGTTTTGAAAAATTCTAAACAAATAACTACTATAGAGATTTGCTCTAAAATTTGAAAATGAACTCTAGAATGACGTATTTTTAATATTCCAAAAGTATAATAACCAATGTTTTTTGGAAACAAAATGGCGACACTCTAAACACGAATTTGAAGAAATTAAATTTACAACTTCTGTTTTGAAAAATTCTAAAGAAATAACTACCATAGAGATTGGCTCTAAAATTTTAAAATCAACTTTAGAATGACGTATGTTTAATATTCCAAAATTATAATAAGCTATGTTTTTGGAAACAAAATGGCGACACTCTAAACACGAATTTGAAGAAATTAAATTTACAACTTCTGCTTTGAAAAATTCTAAAGAAATAACTACCACAGAGATTGGCTCTAAAATTTGAAAATCAACTCTAGAATGACGTATTTTTATTATTCCAAAATTATTATATCCTATGTTTTTTGGAAACAAAACGGCGACACTCTAAACACGAATTTGAAGAAATTAAATTTACAACTTCTGTATCGAAAAATTCTAAACAAATAACTACCATAGAGATTGGCTCTAAAATTTGAAAATCAACTCTAGAATGACGTATTTTTAATATTTTAAAAGTATAATATCCTATGTGTTTTGGAAACAAAATGGCGACACTCTAAACACGAATTTGAAGAAATTAAATTTACAACTTCTGTATCGAAAAATTCTAAACAAATAACTACCATAGAGATTGGCTCCAAAATTTGAAAATCAACTCTAGAATGACGTATTTTTAATATTCCAAAAGTATAATTACCTATGTTTTTTGGAAACAAAATGGCGACACTCTAAACACGAATTTGAAAAAATTAAATTAACAACTTCTGTTTTGAAAAATTCTAAAGAAATAACTACAATAGAGATTGCCTCTAAAATTTGAAAATCAACTCTAGAATGACGTATTTTTAATATTCCAAAAGTATAATTTCCTATGTTTTTTGGAAACAAAATGGCGACACTCTAAACATGAATTTGAAGAAATTAAATTTACAACTTCTGTTTTGAAATTGTCTAAAGAAATAACTACTATAGAGATTGGCTCTAAAATATGAAAATCAACTCTAGAATGACGTATTTTTAATATTCCAAAGGTATAATCTATGTTTTTTGGAAACAAAATGGCGATACTCTAAACGCGAAGTTGAAGAAATAAAATTTACAACTTTGGTTTTGAAAAATTCTAAAGAAATAACTACCATACAGATTGGCTCTAAAATTTGAAAATCAACTCCAGAATGGCGTAATTTTAATATTCCAAAAGTATAATATCCTATCTTTTTTGGAAACATAATGGCGACATTCTAAACGCGAATTTGAAGAAATTTAATTTACAACTTTTGTTTTGAATAATTCTAAACAAAAAACCATTTTAGGGATTGACTTTAAAATTATAAATTCAACTCAGAAATAGAGTATTTTTAATATTCTAAAAGTATAGTGACCTATGTTTATTTGGAAAAAAATGGCAGCACTCAAAACACGAATTTGAAGAAATTAAATTTACAACTTTCGTTTTAAAAAATTCTAAACAAAAAAACATCTTATGGATTGAC
The DNA here is from genome assembly GCA_963969525.1 of Ontholestes murinus. NCBI lineage: Eukaryota > Metazoa > Arthropoda > Insecta > Coleoptera > Staphylinidae > Ontholestes > Ontholestes murinus. The sequence continues at coordinate 1,837,014 of OZ018392.1, read as the reverse complement.
TCTAAAATTACAAAATCAACTCAGAAATAGAGTAATTTTAATATTCTAAAAGTATAGTGACCTATGTTTATTTGGAACAAAATGGCAGCACTTAAAACACGAATTTGAAGAAATTAAATTTACAACTTTCGTTTTGAAAAATTCTAAACAAAAAACCATTTTAGGGATTGACTTTAAAATCACAAATTCAACTCGGAAATAGAGTAGTTTTATTATTGCAGAAGTATAGTGACCTATGTTTATTTGCAAAAAATGGCGGCACTCCAAACACGAATTTGAAGAAATTAAATATACAACTTTCGTTTTGAAAAATTCTAAGCAAAAAACCATTTTAGGGATTGACTTTAAAATTACAAAACCAACTCAGAAATAGAGTAGTTTTAATATTCCAGAAGTATAGTCACCTATGTTTATTTGGAAAAAAATGGCAGCACTCCAAACACGAATTTGAAGAAATTAAATTTACAACTTTCGTTTTGAAAAATTCTAAACAAAAAACAATTTTAGGGATTGACTTTAAAATTACAAAACCAACTCAGAAATAGAGTAGTTTTAATATTCCAGAAGTATAGTAACCTATGTTTATTTGGAACAAAATGGCGGTACTACAAACACGAATTTGAAGAAATTAAATATACAACTTTTGTTTTGAAAAACTCTAAACGAAAAACCATTTTAGGGATTGACTTCAAAATTACAAAATCAACTCAGAAATAGAGTAGTTTTAATATTCCAGAAGTATAGTGACCTATGTTTATTTGGAACAAAATGGCGGCAGTCCAAACACGAATTTAAAGAAATTAAATTTACAACTTTCGTTTTGAAAAATTCTAAACAAAAAACCATTTAAGGGATTGACTTTAAAATTACAAAACCAACTCAGAAATAGAGTATTTTTGATATTCCAGAAGTATAGTGACCTATGTTTATTTGGAACAAAATGGCGGCACTCCAAACACAATTTTAATGAAATTAAATTTACAACTTTCGTTTTGAAAAATTCTAAACAAAAAACCATTTTAGGGATTGATTTTAAAATTACAAAATCAACTCAGAAATAGAGTAGTTTTAATATTCCAGAAGTATAGTGACCTATGTTTATTTGGAACAAAATGGCGGCAGTCCAAACACGAATTTAAAGAAATTAAATTTACAACTTTCGTTTTGAAGAATTCTAAACAAAAAACCATTTTAGGGATTGACTTTAAAATTACAAAACCAACTCAGAAATAGAGTAATTTTAATATTCTAAAAGTATAGTGACCTATGTTTGTTTGGAACAAAATGGCGGCACTCCAAACACGAATTTAATGAAATTAAATTTACAACTTTCGTTTTCAAAAACTGCAAACAAGAAACCATTTTAGGGATTGACTTTAAAATTACAAATTCAACTCAGAAATAGAGTATTTTTAATATTGCAGAAGTATAGTGACCTATGTTTATTTGGAACAAAATGGCGGCACTCCAAACACGAATTTGAAGAAATGAAATTTACAACTTCTGTTTTGAAAAATTCTAAAGAAATAACTACAATAGGGATTGGCTTTAAAATTTGAAAATCAACTCTAGAATAACGTATTTTTAATATTCCAAAAGTATAATAACCTATGTTTTTTGGAAACAAAATGGCGACACTCTAAACACGAATTTGAATAAATTTAATTTACAACTTTCGTTTTGAAAAATTCTAAACAAAAAACCATTTTAGGGATTGACTTTAAAATTACAAATTCAACTCAGAAATAGAGTAGTTTAAATATTCGAGAAGTATAGTGACCTATGTTTATTTGGAACAAAATGGCGGCACTCCAAACACGAATTTGAAGAAATTAAATTTACAACTTTTGTTTTGAAAAATTCTAAACAAAAAACCATTTTAGGGATTGACTTTAAAATTACAAATTGAACTCAGAAATAGAGTAATTTTAATATTCCAGAAGTATAGTGACCTATGTTGATTTGGAACAAAATGGCGGTACTCCAAACACGAATTTTAAGAAATTAAATTTACAACTTTCGTTTTGAAAAATTCTAAACAAAAAATGATTTCAGGGATTGACTTCAAAATTACAAAATTAACTCAGAAATAGAGTAATTTTAATATTCCAGAAGTATAGTGACCTATGTTGATTTGGAACAAAATGGCGGTACTCCAAACACGAATTTTAAGAAATTAAATTTACAACTTTCGTTTTGAAAAATTCTAAACAAGAAACCATTTTAGTGATTGACTTTAAAATTACAAATTCAAGTCTAAAAATAGAGTATATTTAATATTGCAGAAGTATAGTGACCTATGTTTATTTGAGACAAAATGGCGGCACTCCAAACAGGAATTTGAAGAAATTAAATATACAACTTTTGTTTTGAAAAACTCTAAACGAAAAACCATTTTAGAGATTGACTCTAAAATTACAAAATCAACTCAGAAATAGAGTATTTTTAATATTCCAAAAGTATAGTGACCTATGTTTATTTGGAACAAAATGGCGGCACTCCAAACACGAATTTGAAGAAATTAAATTTACAACTTTCGTTTTGAAAAATTCTAAACAAAAAATGATTTTAGGGATCGACTATAAAATTACAAAACCAACTCAGAAATAGAGTAATTTTAATATTTCAGAAGTATAGTGACCTATGTTTATTTGGAACAAAATGGCGGCACTCCAAACACGAATTTGAAGAAATTAAATTTACAACTTTCGTTTTAAAAAATTCTAAACAAAAAACCATTTTAGGGATTGACTTTAAAATTACAAATTCAACTCAGAAATAGAGTAGTTTTAATATTCCAGAAGTATAGTGACCTATGTTGATTTGGAACTAAATGGCGGCACTCCAAACACGAATTTGAAGAAATTAAATTTACAACTTTTGTTTTGAAAAATTCTAAACAAAAAAACATTTTAGGGATTGACTTTAAAATTACAAATTCAACTCAGAAATAGAGTATTTTTAATATTGCAGAAGTATAGTGACCTATGTTTATTTGGGACAAAATGGCGGCACTCCAAACACGAATTTAAAGAAATTAAATTTACAACTTTTATTTTGAAAAATTCTAAACAAAAAACCATTTTAGGGATTGACTTTAAAATTACAAATTCAACTCAAAAATAGAATAATTTTAATATTCCAGAAGTATAGTGACCTATGTTTATTTGGAACAAAATGGCGGCACTCCAAACACGAATTTAATGAAATTAAATTTACAACTTTTGTTTTGAAAAATTTTAAGCAAAAAATGATTTTAGGGATCGACTATAAAATTACAAAACCAACTCAGAAATAGAGTAATTTTAATATTTCAGAAGTATAGTGACCTATGTTTATTTGGAACAAAATGGCGGCACTCCAAACACGAATTTGAAGAAATTAAATTTACAACTTTCGTTTTGAAAAATTCTAAACAAAAAACCATTTTAGGGATTGACTTTAAAATTACAAAACCAACTCAGAAATAGAGTAGTTTTAATATTGCAGGAGTATAGTGACCTATGTTTATTTGGAACAAAATGGCGGCACTTCAAACACGAATTTAATTAATTTAAATTTACAACTTTCGTTTTAAAAAATTCTAAACAAGAAACTATTTTAGGGATTGACTTTAAAATTACAAAACCAACTCAGAAATAGAGTAGTTTTAATATTCCAGAAGTATAGTGACTTATGTTTATTTGGGACAAAATGGCGGCACTCCAAACACGAATTTGAAGAAATTAAATTTACAACTTTTGTTTGAAAAGTTCTGAGCAAGAAACCATTTGAGGGATTGACTTTAAAACTACAAATTCAACTCAGAAATAGAGTAATTTTAATATTCCAGAAGTATAGTCACCTATGTTGATTTGGAACAAAATGGCGGAACTCCAAACACGAATTTGAAGAAATTAAATTTACAACTTTCGTTTTAAAAAAATTCTAAACAAAGAAAACATTTTAGGGATTGACTTTAAAATTACAAATTCAACTCAGAAAAAGAGTATTTTTAATATTCCAGAAGTATAGTGACCTATGTTTATTTGGAACAAAATGGCGGCACTCCAAACACGAATTTAATTAAATTAAATTTACAACTTTTGTTTTGAAAAATTCTAAACAAAAAACCATTTTAGGGATTGACTTTAAAATTACAAATTGAACTCAGAAATAGAGTAATTTTAATATTTCAGAAGTATAGTGACCTATGTTGATTTGGAACAAAATGGCGGCACTCCAAACACGAATTTGAAGAAATTAAATTTACAACTTTTGTTTTGAAAAATTCTAAACAAAAAACCATTTTAGGGATTGACTATAAAATTACAAATTCAACTCAGAAATAGAGTATTTTTAATATTCCAGAAGTATAGTGACCTATGTTTATTTGGAACAAAATGGCGGCACTCCAAACACAAATTTAATTAAATTAAATTTACAACTTTTATTTTGAAAAATTCTAAACAAAAAACTATTTTAGGGATTAACTCTAAAATTACAAAATCAACTCAGAAATAGAGTATTTTTAATATTTCAGAAGTATAGTGACCTATGTTTATTTGGAACAAAATGGCGGCTCTCCAAACACGAATTTGATGAAAATAAATTTACAACTTTTGTTTTGAAAAGTTCTAAACAAGAAACCATTTTTGGGATTGACTTTAAAATTACAAAATCAACTCAGAAATAGAGTAATTTTAATATTCTAAAAGTATAGTGAGCTATGTTTATTTGGAACGAAATGGCGGCACTCCAAGCATGAATTTGAAGAAATTTAATTTACAACTTTTTTATTAATTCCATTAAATATATTATTGTTGTATATTGGATTAAAAAATATTTTAATTCTTTATATTTTTATATATATTTGACACACATTACGTGATTACTAAATGTTTGTTTTTTTTGTTACAGGTGAGTTCCCAAAAATTCAATTATTATCAAATTCACTCAGGTAAGTAAACACATTTCTAAATTAAACCGGCTCCGTTCACGTAGGCGGATCAAATCGAATCCTACACAAAAGGTCGTACAAAATCACATCGTTTAATCACGGGCATTTACTAATTATAATTAAATTGGTATCAGCGTCCGAAACTCTTGCGTCAGTCCGTGACAATAGCGCGGAAACTGTCGCCTGTTGTCCAATTAAAGTAATTAAAATTGAACGCCACGACAATATTTGACTCCCATTGAACACGAATTATTTTATTAATTAATCCCGGAAATAGAGAAGTTTTAATTGGCTCAAGTTTTCCGATTATCTAGAGTGTGCCGTCGTTGGCAGATTCGATTTAATTAAGAATGAAAGACAATTGATTAATTGAACGCTCGTCAATTTTTTACACGTATAGTTTTGCTGATTTATTGGCGTGATTAATTTACCCATTGTGTTTGTAAAGTTGTCGTCAGATGGAAAAGTTTTCCTATGAATAAATTATATTTACGAATATTAAATAGAAAGTGAGTTTCAATATTGTTAATAAAATTTATTGGTGTAGATTAGTGTGAAGATAAACGATCTTTTGTAGTTATATATTTCTGAAAAGTGTCGTAGAAATATGTTTCTGAAAGTTAAGTTGGATAAAATATGTTACAGGGTAAATTAATTGTACAGTTGTTTACAATTTACAAAAGTTTTTATTTATCTATATTCTTTACAAAAATTTTCCTAGTATAAAATTATCATAAATTAATATTTACTAGTGATTCAATAGCCAATAAAAAATATTTATTGATTGAGTGAGTGTTTTACTGAGGTGATTAAAAATTCTTATTTATTTTAGAGCTTTATTTTATTTAACATTTACATTTTAAGATTATTAATTCTATTATTAATATTAGGATTAGTAAAAATTGTACACTTTGGATGTAAACATCTTTTACTACGGCTTGCGAAAAAGGCTTTCGTTAATCCTGAGCGCAGGATTTTAAGGCCGAAACTTCAACAAGTTCCTCCGAACGTTAAGTACACAAAACTCCGCCCCCATAAATCCTTAATGCGGAATTTTAAAACGTGTTTAATCAACGAAGTTTTCGGTAATCGACGGAAACGCTGGCTAGGCGGTCAGAGTTCGGCAAACAAACAAACAAACGGAAATTCTCCCAAGTCTTGCGCAACCCTTCAATATTGATACGACGCCCTAAGGCTACGAGAGAAAAATCGATACTGAAAATATTTGGTGTGGAAGTTAAATATCAAAACGTTAAAATTAATACATCAAAACTATGTTTATAAAGTGATAAAACATTAATTACAAGAGGAATTGATCTAAGAATTTCAAAATTCTTCATAAACGAACGTAGTTTTGATGTTTCGCTAAAACAATTGCCGCACGGTATCCAGAAACAAAATTACAAAACTCTAAACTTGATTTGTGGAAAATATGTTTGCAATCAGCCATTTGAAAATTTATAAAAAATTAATTACAGGAGGGATCTAAGAATTTCAAAATTCTTCACAAATGAATATAGTTTTGATGTTTCATTAAAACAATTGCCACACGGTATGCAGAAACAAAATTACAAAACTCTAAACTTGATTTGTGGAAAATATGTTTGCAATCAGCGATTTAAAAATTTATAAAAAATTAATTACAAAAGGAATTGATCTAAGAATTTCAAAATTCTTCACAAATGAACGTAGTTTTGATGTTTCACTAAAACAATTGCCACACGGTATCCAGAAACAAAATTATAAAACTCTAAACTTGATTTGTGGAAAATTGTTTGCGATCAGAGATTTAAAAATTTATAAAAAATTAATTACTGAAGGAATTGATCCAAGAATTTCAAAATTCCTCACAAATGAACGTCGTTTTGATGTTTCACTAAAACAATTGCCACACGGTGTTCAGAAACAAAATTACAAAACTCTAAACTTGATTTGTGGAAAATATGTTTGCAATCAGGGATTTAAAAATTTATAGAAAATTAATTACAGTAGGAATTGATCTAAGAATTTCAAAATTTTTCAAAAATGAACGTGGTTTTGATGTTTCACTAAAACAATTGCCACCCGGTATGCAGAAACAAAATTACAAAACTCTAAACTTGATTTGTGGAAAATATGTTTGCAATCAGCGATTTAAAAGTTTATAAAAAATTAATTACAAGAGGAATTGATCTAAGAATTTTAAAATTCTTCACAAATGAACGTAGTTTTAATGTTTTACTTAAACAATTGCCACACAGCATCTAGAAACAAAAGTAGAAAACTATAAACTTGATTTGTGGAAAATATGTTTGCAATCAGCGATTTAAAAATTTATAAAAAATTAATTACAGAAGGAATTGATCTAAGAATTTCAAAATTCTTCACAAATGGATGTAGTTTTGATGTTTCACTAAAACAATTGCCACACGGCATCTAGAAACAAAATTACAAAACTCTAAACTTGATTTGTGGAAAATATGTTTGCAATCAGCGATTTAAAAATTTATAAAAAATTAATTACAAGAGGAATTGATCTAAGAATTTCAAAATTCTTCACAAATGAACGTAGTTTTGATGTTTTATTAAAACAATTGCCGCACGGTGTGCAGAAACAAAATTACAAAACTCTAAACTTGATTTGTGGAAAATATGTTTGCAATCAGCGATTAAAAAAATTATAAAAAATTAATTACTGGAGGAATTGATCTAAGAATTTTAACATTCTTCACAAATGAATGCAGTTTTGATGTTTCGCTAAAACAATTGCCACACGGTGTGCAGAAACAAAATTACAAAACTCTAAACTTGATTTGTGGAAAATATGTTTGCAATCAGCGATTTAAAAATTTATAAAAAATTAATTACAGAAGGAATTGATCTAAGAATTTCAAAATTTTTCACAAATGAACATAGTTTTGATGTTTTATTAAAACAATTGCCAGATGGTATCCAGAAACAAAATTACAAAACTATAAACTTGATTTGTGGCAAATTTATTTTCCATCATTTTTTTATGTACGTTATTTTAATAATAGGTGAATAAAGAGATAATATGTTAATGGAGTATATTAAGTATATTATGACAACTAAAAACTCTGAGAGTTTGGATTGTTTTAAAGATATATTTCAAGCTCGAAAGAGATTACTGAATGGATCAGAATGATGAATGGCGCCCTGATGATACTCAATCTCTCGACGTCGACGAGTACGTCCTAGTTTTCCAAAGGGGCGTACGTTGCTCCCCTATTGTCAACCCCCTATCCCGGCGTTTCGTTACACTCCTCACCGCATCCACCTTTATTACACCAAGATAACGGGATTCATTATTTAATTCCCCTGCACTCGGCTGCTCGTAAAACTTAACTATGTTTTCCGGGGTGATGGTGGTGGTTGTGGTTGTGGTGGTGGTGTTAACCACCAGATCGTTCCTTTTAGAGTTCTTCCGAGTTTCCAAGAAGTTGATATGGATTAATTTATAATTAAATCCACTCTACTTGCAAATTTCTGGTGTGTTTACGTTTTCGGAGCGAGCTAGATTTTACAAAGCTCACAAAAAGATAATGACAGTGAAGGGCCGTCGCGTGACCAAGGAGGGCTACAACAAGGAACCTAGTTTTTTTTTTGATCAAGGTTGATTAAAATGATGTAATCACGGTTGAAAAGAAAAGAAAAGAACGGGAAATCGCGTGCTGGGGGTAGGTGGCAGGGTAATAAAATTAATGGTATAGTTTGATGCGTTCTTGGAATACTTAAAATTGTTTGCTTTAGATAATTCTAAGCAAATGTAATATGAAGAAGATTATATTATAATAATAATAACTTTAATGACGGGATTCGCCCTATGTACATTGGAGAAAAAATACAAAATAAATCAACATTGTAAGGGTCACAATGTTGATATATTTTGTATTTTTTCTTCAAGATTTTAATCATTAATTATTAATTGAAAAAGTTTAAATTGTACTAAAACGGTTAGCCATTTATTGTACTTGATAGATCAGTCTACCACTAACGACTTCTCTGCGACCAGTAAAATCTCATTCATTAGAACTCTTGTCATAATACACTGTAATATCTGTGGTATAGGATATAAAAATAGCTGAAACCTTATAACATTTTATTCTATTAGTGTAAACACTCTCATAAAAATAACTTTTTTACATAACATTAAAAAATTAATTAACGATGTAATCTAATAATAAAATGCATGTTTTATATTTTTAAATAACATGTTTAGAGCTTTTAAGAAGTGACATTTTAATGGTGCATTGTGCAGCGTAAGGTCAACACTTGTAATATCGATTTTGGGAGAAGGTTAGCCCTACAAATAAATCCACCTCAAATATACAATCGAGTTAATTACGTTCATATGTACTTTCATTGGACGATCTGATTATTTAAAATTTAATACATGATTTTTTTATTGGATTCTACCTGAATTATTGAATATGAATTTTTAAATTATTTAAGATCTATATCAAATCCACGTGCATACAATGGACTAAACCAATTTCGCAAAATTCGAATCGATATTTGGTTATGAATAATTTACCCAGGAGCTTGGAACAACGGACAGTATTAGCACTCGATTCAGTATGAATTTATCTTCCGGGGGGTCGTGAATTTGCGGTATGTGTGTGTAAGTGCAGTTCGGAGTTCTTTAAAATGGCCATTAGCCGGGAATTTATTGAGACGTTAAGTTTAGGAGTGTCCTCGCACCGAGGACGCTCTAATTTATTAAAACAGATTCAACTTGTACTAACAAATTCGAGTAGAACGAAGTAGAAGAAAAAAAAATAGTTTGGAAACTGGAACATCTGCGTTGGTTATCTGAAACGTTGCATTTCCTCAGTGGTTCAACAACTGCCAGAAACTTTAAACTACACTCGTAATATATAAACTTAAACATAACCTACACAACATGTACTTATAATTGGCTTTAATAAGAATTATTTGTGTGAGTTGATCAGAAATCGCGTGTGTAGGCGTTGTTTATATCCTCATTACTCAAAAAGAGCTTAATTTAGTGGAATTAGAAACCTTACAATTTTTCAATACTAAAGACAACTATTCCCTTATTTGTGTAACAAGATTAAAGGCTTTAAATTAAAGTTCGAGGTCGTCAACGAATTAACCTTTAGAGTAAAAATCTATTTAACTATTTATTATTCAAATATTGGTTTGATTTTATTAATTAAAACACAATAATTAATTAATAATATAATAAACTTCCACATTGATAAAACGTGTGGATGAATTAAATAAAATCATTAATAAACGCCGGCTTTATTAAAGTCACCTCCTTTATTATAATGAAAATATTACAAAGGTGGATGTTATAATACGCCGGATATAAAGTTTGCGTCCGTTAATTTAATTGTCGTGGTGCAGTAATTAAAAGACGCCCTTGAGTTTGGAAGCGGTGAGAGATGATTAAAGGGGGAGTTTTATTAAAAATGTTTTCTCGAGATTTTTACGGTCGCAATCAATCAAATAATAACTTAATTAAAAAACTGAATTTTATGAATAATATATTAAGCAAATATTGGGTGATCATTAACACCAATTTATTTCCATAATTTGATGTTTAACAGAATGAACATTCTAAATGGTGGTTTAATATTTTACATTTATTTTGAGGCTCTTTAACGATTTTCAAATGCACGTTTCGAGCGGAAAACGTGCAGAGTTTTAAACTGCAAGGTCTCCACGGACAATATCCGTGACCCACACGTAAAATGGCGTGATCCGTGCATTCCGCCCACCCACCGAATCGATTGTATCTCGCGCCAGTTGGCACATCACTCCATCTTATTAAAACCACACATCATCACACACACACCCTTAACATCCGAACTCTCCCTACATAAAAAATAATGTCAAGCAGCTGTTATTATCTTAATTAAAAACTATAATATATAAAATTTACTATAAAAGATTTAAATTTTAAAAACCGTAAAGTTAGATTTGCTTAAAAACAACAACTGATATATGTTTATGTTTATTAGTCTTTAACTTGCTTTCCAAAAAAAATACATATGAATATACACAAATAACAAATCGTACAAAAATTTTGGATGGATAGAAGTGATATAAATGATTAATAGAGCTAAACATCTGAAGGAAAAATTAAAATTTCTTATCCAAATTTCTCGTATAAGTCTACGTATATAAAATTAAAAACCCAACAATTCCTTAATTTTCTTTCGTACTTTTTTTTTTACGAATAATTAAATCTAACAATATTAACCACCTGTTGACCATCTAATAATAAAATCATATACGAAATAGGTGTGTACAATGCAATTAGAACAATACATCCAAAATAAGGGCTTTAAACTTTGAAACAGATGTAGATGATGGTGCATTTATGCAACAGGCCCTAGTTTATTGAAATTTACATTCCGTTTCCTGTGAAATTTGAATACAGATTGAATAATTAATATTTATGATCCACTGAGCATGATGGTGAAACATCATGATCTTCCAAACATACAATGATTATTTTTTTAAATCAATTTCAACCCATCCAAGCAAGTAAACTCCTAGTTTGTTTATAACAATTAAGAAAAAAATTGTAGATATACAGACAAGTATGATTTTTTTTACTTACATTAAAAATATACTTTTTTTATGTATGAAAATGAATAATTTCAATCGGGCACGTTTTAGGATAATAAAACCTCGCAGTAAAGTTAATTTTCTCGACGGTGCAAGTTTACTGGCTTTGATACGCGATTCAAATTCGGGTAAATATCATGGTCCTAAACTAACAAGACGCAGAATCTGCCGATTTTGCTTAAATAATTCGCTGATGGGGTGAACGCGCAGAAATGCCAAATTGAGCGTGGAACGACCGTACGCGCACGATTTATGTCTTTTTCTTTGAAAACCACCCTTTGAACTATTACATAATCGTTACGTGGTCTTTCCTCTCTGAAGTTGTAAATCATTAGTATGATTTGAATGTGAATATTATTTTACATTGCCGACTGCAAACATATTTTTCACAAATCAAGTTCGAGGTTTTGTAATTTTGTTTCTGGATGCAGTGTGGCAATTATTTTAGTAAAACCTCAAAACTATATTCATTTATGAAGTATTTTGAAACTCTTAGATCAATTCCTTCTGTAATTAATTTTTTATAAATTTTTAAATCGCCGATTGCAAACATATTTTCCACAAATCAAGTTTAGAATTTTGTAATATTGTTTCTGCATACCGTGTGGCAATTGTTTTAGTGAAATATCAAAACTACGTTCATTTTTGAAGTATTTTGAAATTCTTAGACCAATTCCTTCTGTAATTTATTTTTTATACATTTTTAAATCGCTGATTGCAAAAAAAATCCACAAATCAAGTTTAGAGTTTTGTAATTTTGTTTCTACATACCGCGTGGCAATTGTTTTAGTGAAACGTCAAAACTGATCAATTTCTTCTGTAATAATTTTTTTATAAATTTTTAAATTGCTGATTGCAAAAAAAATTCCACAATTCAAGTTTACAGTTTTGTAATTTTACTTCTGCATACCGTGTGGCAATTGTTTTAGTGAAACATCAAAACTACGTTCATTTGTGAAGAATTTTAAAATTCTTAGATCAAATCCTACTGTAATTAATTTTTTATACATTTTTAAATCGCTGATTGCAAAAAAAAATTCCACAAATCAAGTTTAGAGTATTGTAATTTTTTCTCTGCATACTGTGCGGCAATTGATTCAGTGAAACATCAAAACTACGTTCATTTTTGAAGAATTTTGAAATTCTTAGATCAATTCCTCCTGCAATAAATTTATTATAAATTTTTAAATCGCTGATTGCAAAAGAAAATTCCACAATTCAAGTTTAGAGTTTTGTAATTTTGTTTCTGCATATCGTGTGGCAATTGTTTTAAATAAACATCAAAACTACGTTAATTTGTGAAGTATTTTGAAATTCTTAGATCAATTCCTCTTGTAACTAATTTTTTATAAATTTTTAAATCTCTGATTGTAAACATATTTTCCACAAATCAAGTTTAGAGTTTTGTAATTTTATTTATGGATACCGTGTGGTAATTGTTTTAGTGAAACATCAAAACTAGGTTTATTTGTGAAGAATTTTGAAACTCCTAGGTCAATTCCTCCTGTAATTAATTTTTTTAAATTTTCAAATCGCTGATTGTAAACATATTTTACACAAATCAAGTTTAGAGTTTTGTAATTTTGTTTTGGCATACCGTGTGGCAATTATTTTAGTGAAACATCAAAACCACGTTCATTTGTGAAGAATTTTGAAATTCTTAGTTCAATTCCTCCCGTAATTAATTTTGTATACATTTTTAAATCGGCGATTTAAAATTTTCCACAAATCAAGTTTAGAGTTTTGTAATTTTGTTTCTGGATACCGCGTGCCAATTGTTTTAGTGAAACATCCAAACTACGTTCATATTTGAAGTATTTTGAAATTCTTAGATCAATTCCTTCTGTAATTAATTTTTTATAAATTTTTAAATCTCTGATTGCAAACACATTTTCCACAAATCAAGTTTAGAGGTTTGTAATTTTGTTTCTGGATACCGTGTGGCAATTGTTTTAGTGAAACATCAAAACTACGTTCATTTGTGAAGAATTTTGAAATTCTTATATCAATTCCTTTTGTAATTAATTTTTTATAAATTTTTAAATCGCTGATCGTAAATTTTTCACAAATCAAGTTTAGAGTTTTGTAATTTTGTTTCTGGATACCGGGTGGCAATTGTTTTAGTGAAACATCAAAACTACGTTCATTTGTGAAGAAGTTTGAAATTCTTAGATCAATTCCACCTGTAATTAATTTTTTATAAATTTTTAAATCGCTGATTGCAAAAAAAAATCCACAATTCAAGTATAGAGTTTTGTAATTTTGTTTCTGCACACAGTGCGGCAATTGTTTTAGTGAAACGTCAAAACTACGTTCAGTTGTGAAGAATTTTGAAATTCTTAGATCAATTCTTTTTGTAATTAATTTTGTATAAATTTTTAAATCGCTGATTGTAAACTAATTTTCACAAATCAAGTTTAGATTTTTGTAATTTTGTTTCTGGATACCGTGTGGCAATTGTTTTAGTGAAACATCAAAACTACGTTCATTTGTGAAGAATTTTGAAATTCTTAGACCAATTCCTACTTTAATTAATTTTTCATAAATTTTTAAATCTCTGATTGCAAACATATTTTCCACAAATCAAGTTTAGAGTTTTGTAATTTTGTTTCTGCATACCGTGTGGCAATTGTTTTAGTGAAACATCAAAACTACGTTCATTTGTGAAGAATTTTGAAATTCTTAGATCAATTCCTACTGTAATTAATTTTTTATAAATTTTTAAATCACTGATTGCAAAAAAAATCCACAATTCAAGTTTAGAGTTTTGTAATTTTGTTTCTGGACACCGTGCGGCAATTGTTTTAGTGAAACATCAAAACTACGTTCATTTGTGAAGAATTTTGAAATTATTAGATCCATTCCTCCTGTAATTAGTTTTTTATAAATTTTTAAATCGCTGATTGCAAACATATTTTCCACAAATCAAGTTTAGAGTTTTGTAATTTTTTCTCTGCATACCGTGCGGCAATTGTTTTAGCGAAACATCAAAACTACGTTCATTTGTGAAGAATTTTGAAATTCTTAAATCAATTCCTCCTGTAAATAATTTTTTATAAATTTTTAAATCTCTGATTGTAAACATATTTTCCACAAATCAAGTTTAGAGTTTTGTAATTTTGTTTCTGCATACCGCGTGGCAATTGTTTTAGTGAAACATCAAAACTACATTCATTTGTGAAGAATTTTGAAATTCTTAGATCAATTCCTCCTGTAATTAATTATTTATAAATTTTTAAATCGCTGATTGCAAACATATTTTCCACAAATCAAGTTTAGAGTGTTGTAATTTGGTTTGTGGATACCGTGTGGCAATTGTTTTAGTGAAACATTAAAACTACGTTCATTAGTGAAGAATTTTAAAAATCTTAGATCAATTCCTTTTGTAATTAATTTTTTATAAATTTTTAAATCGCTGATTGCAAACATATTTTCCACAAATCAAGTTTAAAGTTTTGTAATTTTGTTTCTGGATACTGTGTGGCAATTATTTTAGTGAAACATCAAAACTATGTTCAATTGTGAAGAATTTTTAAATTCTTAAATCAATTCCTCCAGTAATTAATTTTTTATAAAGTTTTAAATCTCTGATTGCAAACATATTTTCCACAAATCAAGTTTAGAGTTTTGTAACTTTGTTTCTGCATACCGTGCGGCAATTGTTTTAGTGAAACATCAAAACTACATTCATTTGTGAATAATTTTGAAATTCTTAGATCAATTCCTCCTGTAATTAATTATTTATAAATTTTTAAATCGCTGATTGCAAACATATTTTCCACAAATCAAGTTTAGAGTGTTGTAATTTGGTTTGTGGATACCGTGTGGCAATTGTTTTAGTGAAACATTAAAACTACGTTCATTAGTGAAGAATTTTAAAAATCTTAGATCAATTCCTTTTGTAATTAATTTTTTATAAATTTTTAAATCGCTGATTGCAAACATATTTTCTACAAATCAAGTTTAGACATTTGTAATTTTGTTTCTGGATACCGTGTGGCAATTGTTTTAGTGAAACATTAAAACTACGTTCATTTGTGAAGAATTTTGAAATTCTTAGATCAATTCCTCCTGTAATTAATTTTTTATAAATTTTTAAATCGCTGATTGCAAACATTTTTTCGTCAAATCAAGTTAATAGTTTTGTAATTTTGTTTCTGCATACCGAGTGGCAATTGTTTTAGTGAAACATCAAAACTACGTTCATTTGTGAAGAATTTTGAAATTCTTAGATCAATTCCTTCTGTAATTAATTTTTTATAAATTTTTAAATCCCTGATTGCAAACATATTTTCCACAAAGCAAGTTTAGAGTTTTGTAATTTTGTTTCTGCATACCGTGTTGCAATTGTTTTAGTGAAATATCAAAACTACGTTCATTTTTGAAGTATTTTGAAATTCTTAGACCAATTCCTTCTGTAATTTATTTTTTATACATTTTTAAATCGCTGATTGCAAAAAAAATCCACAAATCAAGTTTAGAGTTTTGTAATTTTGTTTCTACATACCGCGTGGCAATTGTTTTAGTGAAACGTCAAAACTGCGTTCATTTTTGAAGAATTTTGAAATTATTAGATCAATTCCTTCTGTAATAATTTTTTTATAAATTTTTAAATTGCTGATTGCAAAAAAAATTTCACAATTCAAGTTTAGAGTTTTGTAATTTTGTTTCTGCATACCGTGTGTCAATTGTTTTAGTGAAACAGCAAAACTACGTTCATTTGTGACGAATTTTGAAATTCTTAGATCAATTTCTTCTGTAATTCATTTTGTATAATTTTTTAAATCTCTGATTGCAAACATATTTTCCACAAATCAAGTTTAGAGTTTTGTAATTTTGTTTCTGCATACCGTGTAGCAATTGTTTTAGTGAAACAGCAAAACTATGTTCATTTGTGAAGAATTTTGAATTTCTTAGATCAATTCCTTTTGTAATTAATTTTTTATAAATTTTTAAATCGCTGATTGCAAACATATTTTCCACAAATCAAGTTTAAAGTTTTGTAATTTTGTTTCTGGATACTGTGTGGCAATTATTTTAGTGAAACATCAAAACTATGTTCAATTGTGAAGAATTTTTAAATTCTTAAATCAATTCCTCCAGTAATTAATTTTTTATAAAGTTTTAAATCTCTGATTGCAAACATATTTTCCACAAATCAAGTTTAGAGTTTTGTAACTTTGTTTCTGCATACCGTGCGGCAATTGTTTTAGTGAAACATCAAAACTACGTTCATTTGTGAAGAATTTTGAAATTTTTAGATCAATTCCTCTTGTAATTAATTTTTTATAAATTTTAAAATCGCTGATTGCAAACATATTTTCCACAAATCAAGTTTAGAGTTTTGTAAATTTGTTTCTGGATACCGCGTGGCAGTTGTTTTAGTGAAACATCAAAACTACGTTCATTTGTGAAGAATTCTAAAATTTTTAGCTGTCATAAATTCATTATTTAAATCTTTTTCCAAGATTCCAACTCCATTGTTAGATCGATCTGTCGGAGAAGAGAGAAAACTTTATTTAAGAGAGAACGCTCGGCGGTCCTCTCATAATCGAGCGAAGAAGACTTCCCTTATCGCTTTAGAATTCCCCGGCCCGACGTCCCTCGGCAGCAGATGAAACGTAAATCACGTCCAACTTTGACCAAATAAATTTCCCATCTCTTAGCCGGAGGAAATTCATTTACAATAATCTGATCGGCTGGAGGGGCAATAAAAATCTTTTCTAAAGTGTATATATGCGTCTCTAATTAACTCAAAAATAGTAACTGTAGGTCTGATGGGGGTGAAATTGCCGTATTTTTCCCTCTTTTGCTTTCATTTTTTTTTCGAGGAGCATTCAACGAATCCAGGACGTGAATTATGCCCTCAAGAGATCCCCGGCTGCGATAAATAATACGTCCTATTCAAAAGAGTTTTTTGTTCGCTTTCATTTTCGCCGTCTAGGGCGGAATGGGACTTCGAGCGCAATATTTTGGGGGCGATAGAGAAGTGAAGGATTTTCGGTGCAGAATAGAAATCTCGCTTTATGAAGGCACTTTCTGGCCGACAAATGTTTTCTTATTGGCTCCCCTGACTGGGGGTAGTTCCTGCTAGTTGAAGAAATAATTACTTTATTTTTCTTTAATCAAAATGTGTCAACATGGGTTAAGTTAAAATTTAATTCATCGTTATTTTTTGGTATTGAGGGATTAATTTCGCAACGGGATTGAATAATTAACGTGGCGGGATTAATCCCATGTAAATTCCGTTCGATGTAAGGATAATCGGGGTGGCTGGTATTAACGTAGGGTTGTGTACACCCTGATTATAACGGGTGAATTTAAAAGGGCGCCGTTCAAGGCCGACGGGCGGCTTTAATGAATTCGCCAAATCGATTCCATTATGCAGTGTATTCGGTCATTTGCGAGGGGTAAATTGATGTAAATTGTATTCCAAGTCAATATTGACGTATACATACTTAAATGAAAAATATAAATTAAAACAGTTAAGGAGTTTAGTTCTACTATTTAATTTATTTATAACGACGCAAAAAATTTGCCATCGATCCGTAATGTTTGGTTGCATTAGGACGCTATTATTTAGGATATGTGCATTCAACGTTGGCAACACGCGATGCATTTCCTTGAATACAAATTTAAGCTCTTCACAGAAAAGTAAGGCAATTTAACGTAGTGCAATGTCGTAGCTTAGAGAGAGACAGCGTGGAGATAAGTGTGGTTTTCATCAACATAGTGCTTCTGATGATGGATGTAAGCTTATTTTTTTCAGATGATATACAATTGTGTTATGCATCCATAATATGTTTATTGTAAAATTGAAAATACAGTATTAACGTAGCGTATTTTCGACCTATCTCAATACACTATGCGTTAACCTACTTTATTGCATGAACTAGCGTACTCGTGACCTAGATTAACGAATAATTTATTGGGGTATGTTATGAATACGGTAGGCCATTGACGTGTTTATTAGGGTAGGTCAAGAGTACGCTAATAAGTATAAATACACTCTAATAATTGAATACATGAAGTACATTTAGTAAACAGTTGATAGAAATAATGACTCTAAAACATGTTTTTCCTTTTAATACGAGATTGTGAAGCCTTGGCTTCGTTATGATTGTAATTATTACTTTTTTTGTACTGAATTTATAATGCATATGTATAGTGTGTGTGTAATTCGGTTGCATTTTAACAATTTTACTGTTCTCACCTGTACACCTTTAGATCTGCCGTATTGATTTAATAATTTAGTGGGGACAGGGTGGAATTTATTGGCGACCTAGCACCGCGCTCAGCCTTCGCACGCGATCCCCAGTTTTACAACTTTAGTCAGAATAATCAGAACAAACTGCCACCTAGTAAATTACGTCAAATGCCGCATTTCTACAGAATGTTGTTACGTTAATATGCAAAAATGAAATTAGGTGATACGTGTTTAACCATCAACATTTCATCATAAAGATTAAATAGAAGGACTTTGAATAATTGCAGTATCACACCTATTTCAATTATTTAAATAATTGAATCACCAAGTTAAAGCCTTCACAATCTCGTATTTGGAAACATTGTAATCTATTTAACTAATAAACTACTGTCAGTATTAAGTGATATAGAGTTTCAACAAGTAACAGACTCATCAATCCAGTTTTTAAATCCATATTTGTGAATACAATGTTATTACCAATTAAAAGGTTATTAACATATTTGTAAATTTTATATTCATAGATTTTTTTCATTAAAACTTTGTTTCTCTCAATAGAAATGGCTAACAATGGCTGATTTGCTACGACCAGTCACACTCGTATTCAGCCACGACAATGAGCGATTTCACTTCCCTAAATTTAACATTCAAATTATTCGTGACTCGAAAACAGTCACCCTGTTCATTCATCCTGTACCGAAAACAATGGACGGTGAAAAAGCGCCAATTATCCCCCCTACCCTCCAAGTCCGCGCGCGTCTCAACAGCGTGGAAAATAAAAAGAGGAGTTTTTCTTCTTGACGAAATTTATAATCGCACGAAAGCCCCCCCTTCATCCCTCCGTCGTGAAAGTATTTTAACGCCGGCCGGGGGCCGGAATTTAATTAACATTTTCGAGATTAATTTCGATCACGTCGCCCCTGGTAATGGGACGGAGAGGCTCCGGGTTGTTGTTTATGCCGCCGCCGCCGCCGCCGCCAGGCCGGAACGGAGGAGTTAGTTTTCTGCACGACGACATACTTTACCATAGGAGAAAATCTTCTCTAAAAGTTTTCTAGGCAATATTGGTATTAATAATGAACTAATATTCCTTGATGATGAAGTTTTAGAGGAGATTTTCTTCCATGAAAAATGATAGGAAGTCGTATGTCGTAATGACCAGGTTCGGTCAAAGCAATTGGTAACCATCAGTCATTATAACCATGTTCGGACAAAATCATAGGAAATTATAAGTCATAATAACCATGTTCGGTTAAATTTTGGTTTGAATATTTGAGTACGTGAAGAGTAGAGTAATAATTATTAATAGTTAAAAATATCCCTTTCTTTACTGTATTTATTTTACACTACATTACACAAAGTATTCATTATCAATAGTGTATAATAAAAACAGTAAAGAAAATGATTTTTAACTACTATGGTATGAACTTGTCAGTCGTTATAACCATGTTCGGTTAAAACTATAAGAAAATGTAAATCATTATAACCTTTAAAAGTGTTTAAAATGCCAGTTTCTTCACTGTTTTTATTTTAATACTAAATGTACATTTAGAACGAAGTGTTCATTATCATTTAGTATTGAAATAAAACAGAGAAGAAAAGGACATTTGAATAATAACTCTTCACGTACTCAGCATCCCAAAAGAAATAATAACAATGTTCGGTCAAAATTATAGGAAATCATGAACCGTGGTAACCATGTTCGGTAAAAATAATTACACTGTCAATCACGATAACCATGTTCGGTTAAAGAAATTGGAAACTATCCTCTATAATAACCATGCTCGTTCAAAATTAATAGGAAATCATAAGTAAGAACTGAACTTTTTAATCATTTAATTAAATTAATCTTCATGTGCCTCAAAGCAAAATATCTTAATTTATTAATACACATATTACGCCTTTTAATTGACGCGTCTAAATTGTTCTTACTAATCTAATGTATCATTCACAGACAATAAATTATTATTATTATTTAAAATCATATAATAATACTGAAGTATAGAATGATCCTTTAATTAGTGATATTTAAGGTCATCAGTTGACCATTTAATTTGTTTTTACGCTAACATTCGCTCAAAGCCTTCTAACGTTTACATGAAGATGATCCAAGGTCACCGAAGTTTATTCGAGGCTATCCAATAGTTAGTTAACAGTAATTAAAATCATTTAATAAGCGATCACTCACTGTTATTTAATGATAGCCATTAGTCATTTAACGTCGTATAACTTCATTCAATACATTTTCAAAATACTATATTGGTTATTCAATGTTATTCAGACTTATTTAAGGTCAACCAATAGTATTTCAAAGTTATTGATGTCATTTGCCTTGATGACCATGAACGATCGTTTCAAGGCTATCAAATGGTCATTCAACGTTATTTAAGCTTGCTTAATAATCATTCAAGATAATTAATGTCATAATTTTTATTTTAAAACAATTTGATTTCTCGTGATTATCATTTAAGGTCAAATAATGGTCATTTGAGATCAATTAATGATCATTCGAAACCACCACCAAATGGTCATTAAACATCATTTAGACTCTTTCAATAATCATTCAAGATAATTAAAGTTTAGACTGATTAAGGGTCATCCAATGGTAGTTCAAAGTTAAGTCATTTGCCTTGATGATCTTTAATGATCGTTTTAAGGTCACGAAGGCCATCAAATGGTCATTCAATGATATTTAAACTTATTAAATAATCACGCAAGATAAATAATGTAATTATTTTAATTTTAAGACCATTTGATGTCTTGTAGTTATCATTCAAGGTCATCTAATGGTCGTTTGAGATCAATTGATGATCATTCAAAGCCACTAAATAGTCATTTAGACTCTTTCAATAACCATTCAAGATAATTTTAGTTTGGACTGATTAGGGGTCATCCAATGGTAGTTCAAAGTTATTAATGTTATTTGCCTTGATATCCTTGAATGATTGTTTTAAGGTCATCAAGGCCATCAAATGATCATTTAAGGATATTTAAACTTACTCAATAATCAATCAAGATAATTAAATTCATTCAATAGAAACATGAATAATATAATGATCATTCAATTTTTTTAGTGTAATTGAAGGTCATCAATTTATCATTCAAGGTCATTTGATAACAAGTAAAATTCGTTTAACATCACCAACGTTTCGATTATCCAAAGGACATTTAATAATATTTACAGCGACGCATTCAAGATCATATAGAGGTCGTTTAAGATCAATCAATGGTCATATGTCATCAAATGGTCATTCAGGATTAAACGTATTCAAGATAATTTTAAGTGTATCTAATAATAATTAAATATAATTTAATTATCCTTGACAGTTATTTATAGACTTTTAAGGTCATCAGTTGATCATTCAAGGTCATTTGATATCACCTAATATTCGCTTAAGGTCATCAAGGGAGCAATATAAAGATCATTTGACTCATCATCGTTTAAGTTTATCCAATCAAAATTATCGATGAACATCCATGGCCATAAATTGACCATTCAACGTCATTTAATGTCACATAAAATACGCTTAACGTCTTATAATGGTAATTTGAAGTTGATTCAAGGTCATTAAGGTTATTAATTTGTCATTTAAGGTCATATAAGTTCATTGAATAGATATATTCAAGATAATATATTCTTTATTCAATGTTTGTTAAAACTTATTTAAGGTCATCCAATGACAGTTCAAGGTTATTCAATTTCAGGTAATGATCATTCAAGGTCATCAAGGCCATCAAATAGTCATCCAGGGATACTTAAAATTCGCTTAAGATTATCAAACGATAATTTAATAGATTATTTGACACCACCAAAGTTTCGATTACCCAAAAGTCATGTAACAGTATTTAAAATGTCTCATTCACCGTCAAATAGAGGTATTTTAAGATCAATCAATGATCATAAGCCATCAAATGGTCATTCAAGAATATTTAAATTCATTCAAGATAATTTATAATATAATAATAATACTTTAAAGTTATTTAGGTACATTTAAGGTCATCAGTTGATCATTTAAGGTCAATTGATATCACTCAATATTTGCTTAAAGTCATTAGGGGGTAATATAAATATCATTTGAGGTCATCAATGTTTAGGTTGCTCCAATAAAAAATGAGTATAATATAATGATCCTACAAAGTTATTTAGGAATATTCAGGGTCATCAATTGACCATTCAAGGTCATTTAATGGAACCTAACATTCACTTAAGGTCTTCTAACGGTAATTTGAAGATTATTCAAGGTCATGTTTATTAAAGAGAATGGTTGCGACCGTTACTACGTGGTAATCGAAACTTACACTGAATTGAATAACTTCATACTGACGATAAGACGTGGAAACTCGAATTGTGCTCATTTCTAATCTAGCAATAACTTACTGTTATTTAATGCCACCCATTAGTCATTTAAGATTATATAAGTTCATTCAATAAATATTCAAGATAATATATTTGTTATTTAATATTATTTAGACTTATTTAAGGTCATCCACTGATTGTTGATGGTTATTTAATGTCATGTAACGATCATTTAGGGTCATTCAGTCCATATAATGGTCATTCTAGGATATTTAAACTTATTCAATAATCATTCAAGATAATTAAATTCATCCAACAATAAAAACATGAATATAATATAATGTTTATTCAATTTTTTTAGGGTAATTGGAGATCACCAATTGGTTATTCAAGGTCATTTGACGACACGTAAAATTCGTTAATCAAAGGGTAATTTAAGATCACCAAAGTTGATTCTAGAATATCTATTGGTCATTTATTGGTATGACTCATTCAAGTTCATATAGAAGTTAAGGTTAGAGTTTAAGGTCAATCATATGCTATAAAATGGCCATTCAAAATAATTTAAACTCAATAATCATTCGAAATAATTTACGTTTATTTGATAATTATTGAACGTAATATAATGATCCTTTAAAGTTATTTAGGGGTATTTAAGGTAATCGGTCGTCATTCAAGGTCATTTGATATAACCTAGTATTCGTTTAAGGTCATCAAGCGGAAATCTAAAGATCATTTAAAGTCATCAACGTTTAAGTGCATCTAATAAAAAATGAGTATAATATAATGATGCTTCAAAGTTATTCAGGGACATTCAGGGTCATTTAATGTCGCCTAATTATATTTAAAGGTATTCAGGGAAATTCTGCGTCAATTGTCCTTGAAAGATCATTTAATATTGCCTAACAATAGCTTTAACCATTATAATAATATAATTAACTCTTTGTTGTCCTCGCGTACTCTTGACCTAGGTTAATACATTGTTTGTTGTCCTAACGTACTCTTGACCTATCCCAATGAAGTTCATTACCCTAGCGTCCTCTTGACCCAGGTTAATAAGTTATTTATTATCCCAGCGTACTCCTGACCTATCCCAATAAATTATTCATTATCCTAGCGTACTTTTAACTCATAATAAAAACATTGTAAATAAAATTAGCAAAACATATTAAACGAATGAGTTATTTTTTTTCTGATGAACTAAACAAAACAAAGGATAAGTTAAAACGACAAATGACAAACATGAAAATATAGTTACAAAAATTATTCACATAGAAAAAATGCAGTCAACAGAATACAAATGGCTTTTTTAAAATAACAAATGACAAGTAACAAATTAAAAATTAAAAAATATAAACAGATAACAATATTTAAAAAAAAAGAGAGATAAAGAAAAATAACAATTGTTAAACTAATTTAAAAAAAAAGATGAATTAAAGCGACGAAAAAAATTGACGAAAACAGTACAGATAAAAAATCTAATTAATAGATGAAATAATAATTTAAAAATACAAATGAGGCGAAATGAGTTTTACTCAAATATTTAAATATGGGAACGTTTTTATTCATCATGTAGATATTTTCTTGTGTACAATTTCTTCTTAAAAATCTCTCGTTTATTGTGAAATAATTGGAGGGTGGGATATTGGTCACCCACCCACCCTACATATAGATTTAAATATAAAACTAATCACTGGTTTTAATTTTTCAAAAAACACTAATAATTTTGTGGTTTATGCAAACTAAATTAGTGAGGTGGGGTAAATGTTAATGTTAATGTAGGGTGGGTGGGTGACCACTATCTCACCCTACAATTTTTAGCACCTATGTGAGAGTTTCAGTGAGTGTGGACTTTATTATTAGCAAATTTTGACGTTCACATTCACTACCAGTGTATTTTGCTTCGGCTATTTTGTATTTTTTGTATGTGGTGGCTACGTGAAATAAAGAATTGGTTGATTAATTGAATCTATTCTTAAAAATTGTCGTTAATAACAAAATAATTGGAGGGTGGGATATTGGCCACCCACTCACCCTTCATATACATTAAAATTAACACCCAATAATTGCTTTTAATTTTTCAAAAAACATTAATACCAATAGTTGTGGTTTATGGAAACTAAATTAGTGGTGTGGGTTAAAGGTAAATATATATGTAGGGTGGGTGGGTGGCCACTATCCCACCCTCCAATTTTTATTACCTTTATGAGAGTTTCAATGAGCGTGTATTTGTTTCTTAGCAAATTTATTATTAGAAATCTGTCATTAATAACGAAATAATTGGAGGGTGGGATAGTGGATACCCGGCCAACCTACATGTTTATTTAAATTTACACCCAATCAATGATTTTCATTTTAATTTAAAAATATCAACGCTAGTATTGTTGTGGTACAGGGAAACTAAATCAGTGACGTGAGGAAAATGTTAATTTATATTGATTACTTTTCTATAGTTATGGAGATTATTATTGTTGTTTAAAAACAAACGAATAATATAGAAATAACACAATTTAAGTTTGGTTTGTTTAATTGTTTATTTATTTATTATAAACAGTGATATAAATCAAGCGTAAATTGTGTTGTTTCTATATTACAAAATGTTTCGCCACGAGTTACATGAGAAACTAATTTAAGAAATACGAACGACTAATATTTTATGAAGAGAAAATGTATAAAATGTATATGTCAATTAAGTGAATGTTCCTTAACCCACCCTCCAATTCACATATCACATGTATACGTTTTACTGAATAGATATTTAAATATGGAAATGTTTATATTTAATTTATCACATAAATATCTTCTTCTGTATAATTAATTTTTATTAAATCTGTCGTTAATAAACTAATTGGTAGGTGGGAATAAAAATATGAAAAAAGAACTGCTGAAATTACTGTTATTTACTAATAGATAGTGTTAAAATAATTGAAACTATTTTTAAAAGATATCCTCAATAGATTTAATAATCCACACAGACAATATTGTGTCCGAAATGCGCCGTTATTTTTCCGGATAGATATTTATAAAAAGGGATTGAGCGTCGCTGCTATGTTTATATTTACACGACACACAGTACGATAGATATATGGACCATTAAAGGCTCTCTCTGCCAGCTTTTGTTCCTATCTGAAGAGAATCCTGTTTACTCAGACCTCGCTGTGATGAGTTTAAATTTGTTTGTAGCTTCTACAATTTCACGGCTTAAATGTGCAGTTCGTCGCAGACAGAGTGACTGTTTTACTATTGACTTAAGCAGATAATTGCATAGCTTTGGTGAGGGTAATAAATAGTATGTCTATGAATTAGATTTAAATATACAGACTTTTATAAAAATTGCAACACATAGAATTTGTTATAAGATTTGTTAAAATGTGATGATTAAAATTTGATGAGATTGTTTTTCCCTTTGCATTTGATAACAATCAATTTGAAGAAGTAAATCAGTCAGTGTGTGATTAACTGTTAATTTTGCAAATTGTTTGTTCACGACTTTCCTTTGAATTTGAGAACAATGGACAGAGTACGTCAACATGAATATTTTTTGAAAGTTCATATTCTAATCACTTTGGTAAATTTTCGTAAATGAAATTCATTTATCAATACTTTTTACAATTAACTGATTTTGAATGTGGACGTTTTATTGGCATGAGAGAGGTCGTACTTTTGTTAAGAGAAATTGCTCGTCATGTTAATCCAAATGTTACAACGGTATCGAGATGTTGATCTAAATGGTTCAAGGATGGTGTTCAACAACGTCGCTCTGGATTTGGATGTCCCCGGAGGAATACATATAGTGGAAGAACATCTTGGCCACAAGAGGCAGATTTTTAACAACTCGATCAATCGCAAATGATTGTATCAAAGGTGTAGCGCTTAGAAAGTCAATGTTATTGGTTTAATGCCAGACAAGGTCCTATTGGCTGCGTTCTTATCATCCATTTTTATATGTAACTTCACCCTTTATGCAGGCAAGAAGGAAGCAATCAAAGAATTGGGCGATTCCAACATGAATTTTTTGTCTGAGTTGAAGAACATTAGAAACCAGTTAATCTTGCTGTTTAAATTGTATGTGTTTTATTTTCACTTTGATTGTTTTAGTTTCCTTAAATTAAACTTAAAATTATGATATCATATAATAAATATAGTTACGAATTTATTCCGCGTATGTTATATTTAAAAAAAATTGTATATATGGTTTTTATATAAAAAACAATAAAGTAAAATTATTCTGCTGACATCACTGCAGAGCTTTCTACTATTTTTTTGTTTTGTTTTGCTTTCTACCGGAATATATGGGTGATCACTCCGAGGGGATATTTTATGGGTGCCGGGTGAAAATTTAAAATTTACGATCTGCGAAAGGTAATAAAATAAACAACGTACTTTACGGGGGAAACGTGAATGCTTTCCTTTTCGGCCGTTTTCTGGCTAGCAATGTGGGGGGTGGATAGTGGCGAGGTGGTGAAGGAGGATGGCGAGGGGGTGGAACTATAATGCGTTGGAAATGTGAACGGTCGTCGGACTATAATAAATTCAAGGGCGGAAGCCCTAACGTCTACATTTCCTAAAAATGCGTGCCGCACGTATTGTTATTGAAAACCGACGTAAAAAAATAAAATGTCGAAAGTAAAATAAAAATAAATACACAATAGTCGATTGTGGTAAAACAAAGTTAAGTCAAAATGTTCCACCAATTAATTGCTGACAACATTCAAGTCTAAAATAAGTTGGTTACTATCCTACCCTCCAGCTTTAAATTGTTATTTTTAATCCAATTTTAATTTTCGTGTTATAAAATTGGTATTCAGCAAAACACTCTTGTATTATGTATAGGTTGAAGAGTAGGATAGAGGACACCCACCCACCCTACATATATATTGATACTTTCATCACTTTGATTGTTTTAGTTTCCTTAAAACTAACACTAAATTTATCACGATGTTGTTAAACATTTTACAACCAATGTTGTAGCTTGTGTCTCATTGTATATGTAGGGTGGGTGGGTGGCCACTATCCCACCCTCCAATTTTTAATTACAAACGATGGTTTTCTTATTAAAAGTTGACTTGAAAAGCGAAATTTACATATTAAATCTAAAAAAATCTGCTTGTAATCAAATTAGAATTCAATCAAATACTCATGTATGATCTAATGGTTTGAGGGTGGGATAGAGGCCACCCACCCACCCTACATATATATTGACACTTTCATCACTTTACATGTTTTATTTTTCTCAAAACAAACACTAAATTTACTACGATGTTTTTAAATATTTTACAAGCACTGTTGTAGCCTGAATCTCATTATATATGTAGGGTGGGTGGGTGGCCTTTATCCCACCCTCGAGTTTTTAATTACAAGCGATGGTTCTCTTATTCAAAATTTACCTCAAAAGCGAAATTTACATATTGAATCTAAAAAAAAACTGCTTGTAATTAAATTGAAATTCAATAAAATACTCTTGTATGATGTAATGGTTAGAGTGTGGAATAGAGGCCACCCACCCACCCTACATATATATTGATTCTTTCATCACTTTGATTGTTTTAATTTCCTTAAAACTAACACTAAATTTATCACGATGTTGATAACTATTTTACAAGCAATGTTGTAGCTTAAATCTCATTTTATATGTAGGGTGGGTGGGTGGCCACCGTATCACCCTCAAATTTTTAATTACAAGCGATGGTTTTAAAATTCAACTAAATTTTCTTGTATGATGTAATGGTTGGAGGGTGGAATAGTGGACACCCACCCACCCTACATATATATTTGTACTTTCACCACTGTACTTGTTTTAGTTCTCTAAAACAAACACTAAAATTACCACAATTTTTTAAATATTTTACAAGCACTGTTTTAGCTTGTGTCTCATTGTATATGTAGGGTGGGTGGGTGGCCACTATCCCACCCTCGAGTTTTTAATTACGAGCGATGGTTCTCTTATTAAAAATTTATCTCAAAAGCGAAATTTACATATTAAATCTAAAGAAATCAGCTCGTAATCAAATTGAAATTCAATCAAATACTCATGTATGATCTAATGGTTGGAGGGTGGGATAGAGGCCACATACCTACCCTACATATATATTGATACTTTCATCACTGCGTTTGTTTAGTGCCCTCAAAACAAACACTAAATTTACCACGATGTTTTTAAATATTTTACATGCACTATATAGCTTGTGTCTCATTGAAAATGTAGGGTGGGTGGGTGGCCACTATCTCACCCTCCAGTTTTTAATTACAAGCGCTGGTTTTCGTATAAAAAAATATAATTGAAAAGCGAAATTTACATTTTAAATCTAAAAAAATCTGCCTGTAATCAAATTGAAATTCAATCAAATACTCGTGTATGATTTTATGATTGGAGGGTGGGATAGAGGCCACCCACCCACCCTACACATATATAGGTACGTTCATCACTGTCCTTGTTTGAGTTCCCTGAAACAAACATTAAAATCACCACGATGTTGTTAAATATTTTTTAAGCACTATTGTAGCTTAAATCTCATTATATATGTAAGGCGGGTGGGTGGCCACTATCACACCCTCGAGTTTTTAATTACAAGCGATGGTTTTCTTATTAAAAATTTACTTGAAAAGCTAAATATACATATTAAATCAAAAAAAATCTGCTTGTAATCAAATTGAAATTCAATCTAATACTCATGTATGGTCTAATGGTTAAAGGGTGGGATAGAGGCCACCCACCCACCCTACATATATATTGATACTTTCGTCACTGTTTGTTTTAGTTTCCTTAAAACAAACACTAAATTTATCACGATGTTGTTAAATATTTTACAAGCACTGTTGTAGCTTAAATCTCATTGTATATGTAGGGTGGGTGGGTGGCCACTATCCCACCCTCGAGTTTTTAATTACAAGCAATGGTTTTCTTATTAAAACTTTACTTGAAAAGCTAAATTTACATATTAAATAAAATAAAAATCTGCTTGTAATCAAATTGAAATTCAATCTAATACTCATGTATGGTCTAATGGTTAAAGGGTGAGATAGAGGTCACCCACCCACCCTACATATATATTAGTACTTTCACCGCTGTACTTGTTTTAGTTCTCTAAAACAAACACTAAAATTACCATAATGTTCTTAAATATTTTACAAGCACTGTTTTAGCTTGTGTCTCATTGTATATGTAGGGTGGGTGGGTGGCCACTATCCCACCCTCCAGTTTTTAATTACAAGCGATGGTTCCCTTATTAAAAATTTACTTGGAAAGTTAAATTTGCATATTAAATCTAAAAAAAATCTGCTTGTAATTAAATTGAAATTAAATCAAATACTCGTGTATGATTTTATGGTTAGAGGGTGGGATAGTGGCCACCCACCCACCCTACATATATATTGATACTTTCATCACTGTCCTTGTTTAGTTCCCTGAAACATACACTAAATATACCACGATGTTGATAAGAATTTTATAAGCAATGTTGTAGCTTAAATTTCTTTGTATATGTAG